>OZ010656.1:38181930-38186930 GCA_963932375.1 Phania funesta | reverse complement strand
ATTTGACCAGTATCTTTTCCTGGTCTTGGGATCATAACAACTTCTGATTTTTTTTCCAAGAGGAAGAGAAGAAACCAATTTATTATTATTATTATTATTATTATTATTATTATTATTCTTATTATTATTATTATTATTATTATTATTATTGTTATTATTATTATTATTATTATTTATTGCCCACTGGTACTTCAGAATGAGTTATTTTTATATTTGGGCAATTTTGTCTTCTAAATGTAAAAGTTGTCAGTGAGTTTCGTAAGATTAATCATCCTTTAGCACGAAAATATGAGATTGTTGATGCTCCGATATGTGGTTGAGTTTGTTGACATATCAATATTATTTGTTCTCAAAGGGCGATCTAATAATTGTAGCAATTCTATGAACTTGCTCGATAGTACCGGGATACTCTCCACTCGTTAAGATAGTGAGTTATACTCAGTAGGAATATTTTGTCAACTAGTTTCGATAAGATTGGAAATAAGCTAATTGGTCAATATGACATAATTTGACCAGTATCTTTTCCTGGTCTTGGGATCATAACAACTTCTGATTTTTTTTCCAAGAGGAAGAGAAGAAACCAATTTATTATTATTATTATTATTATTATTATTATTATTATTATTATTATTATTATTATTCTTATTATAGTTATTATTATTATTATTATTATTGTTATTATTATTATTATTATTATTATTATTATTATTATTATTATTATTATTATTATTATTGTTATTATTATTATTATTATTATTATTATTATTATTTATTGCCCACTGGTACTTCAGAATCAGTTATTTTTATATTTGGGCAATTTTGTCTTCTGAGTGTAAAAGTTGTCAGTGAGTTTCGTAAGATTAATCATCCTTTAGCACGAAAATATGAGATTGTTGATGCTCCGATATGTGGTTGAGTTTGTTGACATATCAATATTATTTGTTCTCAAAGGGCGATCTAATAATTGTAACAATTCTATGAACTTGCTCGATAGTACCGGGATACTCTCCACTGTTAAGATAATGAGTTATACTCAGTAGAAATATTTTGTCAACTAGTTTCGATAAGATTGGAAATAAGCTAATTGGTCAATATGACATAATTTGACCAGTATCTTGGGATCATAACAACTTCTGATTTTTTTTCCAAGAGGAAGAGAAGAAACCAATTTATTATTATTATTATTATTATTATTATTATTATTATTATTCTTATTATTATTATTATTATTATTATTATTATTATTATTATTATTATTATTATTATTATTGTTATTATTATTATTATTATTATTATTATTATTATTATTATTATTATTGTTATTATTATTATTATTATTATTATTATTATTATTATTATTTATTGCCCACTGGTACTTCAGAATCAGTTATTTTTATATTTGGGCAATTTTGTCTTCTGAGTGTAAAAGTTGTCAGTGAGTTTCGTAAGATTAATCATCCTTTAGCACGAAAATATGAGATTGTTGATGCTCCGATATGTGGTTGAGTTTGTTGACATATCAATATTATTTGTTCTCAAAGGGCGATCTAATAATTGTAACAATTCTATGAACTTGCTCGATAGTACCGGGATACTCTCCACTCGTTAAGATAATGAGTTATACTCAGTAGGAATATTTTGTCAACTAGTTTCGATAAAATTGGAAATAAGCTAATTGGTCAATATGACATAATTTGACCAGTATCTTTTCCTGGTCTTGGGATCATAACAACTTCTGATTTTTTTTCCAAGAGGAAGAGAAGAAACCAATTTATTATTATTATTATTATTATTATTGTTATTATTATTATTATTATTATTATTATTATTATTATTATTATTATTATTATTATTATTTATTGCCCACTGGTACTTCAGAATCAGTTATTTTTATATTTGGGCAATTTTGTCTTCTGAGTGTAAAAGTTGTCAGTGAGTTTCGTAAGATTAATCATCCTTTAGCACGAAAATATGAGATTGTTGATGCTCCGATATGTGGTTGAGTTTGTTGACATATCAATATTATTTGTTCTCAAAGGGCGATCTAATAATTGTAACAATTCTATGAACTTGCTCGATAGTACCGGGATACTCTCCACTCGTTAAGATAATGAGTTATACTCAGTAGGAATATTTTGTCAACTAGTTTCGATAAAATTGGAAAGAAGCTAATTGGTCAATATGACATAATTTGACCAGTATCTTTTCCTGGTCTTGGGATCATAACAACTTCTGATTTTTTTTCCAAGAGGAAGAGAAGAAACCAATTTATTATTATTATTATTATTATTATTATTATTGTTATTATTATTATTATTATTATTATTATTATTATTATTATTATTATTATTATTATTATTATTATTATTATTATTATTTATTGCCCACTGGTACTTCAGAATCAGTTATTTTTATATTTGGGCAATTTTGTCTTCTGAGTGTAAAAGTTATCAGTGAGTTTCGTAAGATTAATCATCCTTTAGCACGAAAATATGAGATTGTTGATGCTCCGATATGTGGTTGAGTTTGTTGACATATCAATATTATTTGTTCTCAAAGGGCGATCTAATAATTGTAACAATTCTATGAACTTGCTAGATAGTACCGGGATACTCTCCACTCGTTAAGATAATGAGTTATACTCAGTAGGAATATTTTGTCAACTAGTTTCGATAAAATTGGAAATAAGCTAATTGGTCAATATGACATAATTTGACCAGTATCTTGGGATCATAACAACTTCTGATTTTTTTTCCAAGAGGAAGCGAAGAAACCAATTTATGATTATTATTATTATTATTATTATTATTATTATTATTATTATTTATTGCCCACTGGTACTTCAGAATCAAGTATTTTTATATTTGGGCAATTTTGTCTTCTGAGTGTAAAAGTTGTCAGTGAGTTTCGTAAGATTAATCATCCTTTAGCACGAAAATATGAGATTGTTGATGCTCCGATATGTGGTTGAGTTTGTTGACATATCAATATTATTTGTTCTCAAAGCGCGATCTAATAATTGTAACAATTCCATGAACTTGCTCGATAGTACCGGGATACTCTCCACTCGTTAAGATAATGAGTTATACTCAGTAGGAATATTTTGTCAACTAGTTTCGATAAAATTGGAAATAAGCTAATTGGTCAATATGACATAATTTGACCAGTATCTTTTCCTGGTCTTGGGATCATAACAACTTCTGATTTTTTTTCCAAGAGGAAGAGAAGAAACCAATTTATTATTATTATTATTATTATTATTATTATTATTATTCTTATTATTATTATTATTATTATTATTATTATTATTATTGTTATTATTATTATTATTATTATTATTTATTGCCCACTGGTACTTCAGAATCAGTTATTTTTATATTTGGGCAATTTTGACTTCTGAGTGTAAAAGTTGTCAGTGAGTTTCGTAAGATTAATCATCCTTTAGCACGAAAATATGAGATCGTTGATGCTCCGATATGTGGTTGAGTTTGTTGACATATCAATATTATTTGTTCTCAAAGCGCGATCTAATAATTGTAACAATTCTATGAACTTGCTCGATAGTACCGGGATACTCTCCACTCGTTAAGATAATGAGTTATACTCAGTAGGAATATGTTGTCAACTAGTTTCGATAAAATTGGAAATAAGCTAATTGGTCAATATGACATAATTTGACCAGTATCTTTTCCTGGTCTTGGGATCATAACAACTTCTGATTTTTTTTCCAAGAGGAAGAGAAGAAACCAATTTATTATTATTATTATTATTATTATTATTATTATTATTCTTATTATTATTATTATTATTATTATTATTATTATTATTATTATTATTATTATTATTATTATTATTATTATTATTATTGTTATTATTATTATTATTATTATTATTATTATTATTATTATTATTATTATTATTTATTGCCCACTGGTACTTCAGAATCAGTTATTTTTATATTTGGGCAATTTTGTCCTCTGAGTGTAAAAGTTGTCAGTGAGTTTCGTAAGATTAATCATCCTTTAGCACGAAAATATGAGATTGTTGATGCTCCGATATGTGGTTGAGTTTGTTGACATATCAATATTATTTGTTCTCAAAGGGCGATCTAATAATTGTAACAATTCTATGAACTTGCTCGATAGTACCGGGATACTCTCCACTCGTTAAGATAGTGAGTTATACTCAGTAGGAATATTTTGTCAACTAGTTTCGATAAAATTGGAAATAAGCTAATTGGTCAATATGACATAATTTGACCAGTATCTTTTCCTGGTCTTGGGATCATAACAACTTCTGATTTTTTTCCAAGAGGAAGAGAAGAAACCAATTTATTATTATTATTATTATTATTATTATTATTATTATTATTATTCTTATTATAGTTATTATTATTATTATTATTATTATTATTATTATTATTATTATTATTATTATTATTATTATTATTATTATTATTATTGTTATTATTATTATTATTATTATTATTATTATTATTATTATTATTATTATTATTATTATTATTTATTGCCCACTGGTACTTCAGAATCAGTTATTTTTATATTTGGGCAATTTTGTCCTCTGAGTGTAAAAGTTGTCAGTGAGTTTCGTAAGATTAATCATCCTTTAGCACGAAAATATGAGATTGTTGATGCTCCGATATGTGGTTGAGTTTGTTGACATATCAATATTATTTGTTCTCAAAGGGCGATCTAATAATTGTAACAATTCTATGAACTTGCTCGATAGTACCGGGATACTCTCCACTCGTTAAGATAGTGAGTTATACTCAGTAGGAATATTTTGTCAACTAGTTTCGATAAAATTGGAAATAAGCTAATTGGTCAATATGACATAATTTGACCAGTATCTTTTCCTGGTCTTGGGATCATAACAACTTCTGATTTTTTTCCAAGAGGAAGAGAAGAAACCAATTTATTATTATTATTATTATTATTATTATTATTATTATTATTCTTATTATAGTTATTATTATTATT
>OZ010656.1:38146930-38149430 GCA_963932375.1 Phania funesta | reverse complement strand
GTTTCGTAAGATTAATCATCCTTTAGCACGAAAATATGAGATTGTTGATGCTCCGATATGTGGTTGAGTTTGTTGACATATCAATATTATTTGTTCTCAAAGGGCGATCTAATAATTGTAACAATTCTATGGACTTGCTCGATAGTACCGGGATACTCTCCACTCGTTAAGATAATGAGTTATACTCAGTAGGAATATTTTGTCAACTAGTTTCGATAAAATTGGAAATAAGCTAATTGGTCAATATGACATAATTTGACCAGTATCTTTTCCTGGTCTTGGGATCATAACAACTTCTGATTTTTTTTCCAAGAGGAAGAGAAGAAACCAATTTCGTAGCATGACGTTAAATGCCACAGGGTAACCGGAGGTGAAAACTTTGACACATAAAAAATAAAAAACTCAGTTTTTTTACCCTGGGTTCTATTAGAAAGAGACAAATATAGCATTTTGTGACGAAATACAGGAAAATAAACAAAACAAAAATCTAATTTGAATAAGTGCAAATTTAAAAAGTAAAATAAAAATATTGTTAATAAGTTTCATTATTTGTTTTAATAAAAAAAATTATATCAAACAAATTTAAAATGTTTAAGTGCATAACCCACCCTTATACTTACCAAAAAATGTGTTTTAATAGCACCAAAAATAAACACGGCTAGAAAATCAAAATAAAAACAGGCTCTTGCGATTTTTTCACATCAATATTTTTAATTGCTTGAATGGAGGTAACCGAAATTTTGTAGGGTCATTGATAATTGGTAGGCTGATAAAAATATTTGCGCCATTTGATGTTAAGACATCAAGGTGACCAGCGAGTTTTTGGTCCAGCTACGATTTTCAAGTCTCAATAGTGATTCGTAGGCAATAGGCAATTTCATATGCCTCACAGCTTTGCATAAGCTATAATCTGTGTTCTGTGTTATTATTACATATTTAAACTATTTGCTAGTTTGCTTCTGCACAGTTTAAGTTGTGCCTTTAAAATTGGAGTACGTCCAATTTGCCATAGCGCCCTCAGTCTTCTTTTTTCGAGAACAAGAGTTTGTATGTCATGCGATGGTTTATATGCGCCACTGGTTATGGTTCGCCTAATTGGTTTTGTAAATCTGGCTGCAGAATCTAAGACATCGGTGAAGAAATCTACGGCGGATTGAATATCTGTGGATTTTCTCAGAGGAATGTTCTGGGCGATATGGGAGCTCACATACATTTTATATTTCAGCCAGCTTGTGGTTTTATTTGGATAATAGGTAATATGCCTCTATAGATTAACATAATTGTTGTTTAAGGTAAAAAGGTGAATGGTTAGATGTTAGATCGTAAGAATTATTATTATATTATATTATTATTATTATTATTATTATTATTATTATTATTATTATCATTATTATTATTATTATTATTATTATTATTATTATTATTATTATTATTATTATTTTTATTATTATTATTATTATTATTAATATTATCATTATTATTATTATTATTATTATTATTATTATTATTATTATTATTATTATTATTTTTATTATTATTATTATTATTATTATTATTATTATCATTTTTATTATTATTATTATTATTATTATTGTTATTATTATTATTATTATTATTATCATTATTATTATTATTATTATTATTATCATTATTATTATTATTATTATTATTATTATTATTATTATTATCATTATTATTATTATTATTATTGTGATTATTATTATTATTATTATTATTATTATCATTATTATTATTATTATTATTTTTATTATTATTATTATTATTATTATTATTATTATCATTATTATTATTATTATTATTATTATTATTATTATTATCATTATTATTATTATTATTTTTATTATTATTATTATTATTATCATTATTATTATCATTATTATTATTATTATTATTATTATTATTATTATTATTATTATTATTATTATTATTATTATAATTATTATTATTATTATTATTATTATTATTATTATTATTATTATTATCATTATTATTATTATTATTATAATTATTATTATTATTATTATTATTATTATTATTATTATTATTATTATTAAATCTTTCTTCAAGAATATTACAATAAGTTGATGCTTTTATTAATTACTACCAATGCAGGAAATACACTGTTGTGCTTAAATCTTTAGAATATTTTATAATGGGTTAAAAGGACCGGATCGCAAGGCTCACGGTATTAATTTGTCTTAGTCTCAGGTGTCCACAAAACTACAGCAAGTCTCGGGCATAGAAGTTGAGATAGACTAACATGAGTAACTTTTACTTTTTTCTTGGACTGTGCGAATATTTAAATCCCGGTGCATATTATAATTGCGTATATAACAGCGCAGAGTTGAGTTGTGGCCTATAAGCCAATGAAGCTAAGCAAGTTTCAGCTTTATAGCTGTTTTTTCATCAATATCAAGGTAGTTTCCCAAATATTTCACGTAGTTTTTCGCTGTAATATATGACACTGCACTTGTAAGTT
>OZ010656.1:35406930-35434430 GCA_963932375.1 Phania funesta | reverse complement strand
TAATAATAATAATAATAATAATAATAATAATAATAATAATAATAATAATAATAATGATAATAATAATAATAATAATAATAATAATAATAATAATAATAATAATAATGATAATGATAATAATAATAATAATAATAATAATAATAAAAATAATAATAATTCGTTAACTGTATTTAAATTTTTTTAAATATTTAAAAAAACCTCATGTTATTTTATTTTATGTTAACTTTGAAAAATTTTTGTGACAATATTTTTTTCATTAATATATAATTGGTTCGTTATTTTTATTTCCTGATGATGCTACACAATGGAGTAGCGAAATATCGAAAAAATAAAAATATAATTTTTTAAAAAAAGACCTTCAAGCTTGGACAATTTTAAATAAATTAAATTTCAAAAAAAAAGGTCAAGAACAGCTATAATTTTAATAAAATAATAATAATAATAATAATAATAATAATAATAATGATAATGATAATGATAATGATAATGATAATGATAATAATAATAATAATAATAATAATAATAATAATAATAATAATAATAATAATAATGATAATGATAATAATAATAATAATAATAATAATAATAATAATAATTGAAGTAATCTTATTTCTGAGATTATAAAAATTGCTCATTTAAGAACAATGTACTGCCAACGAAGATAAACGCACCGTCTTCTTTTACTAAACTCTACAAAATGTCTTAAAAAAAACTTAAACCCGTCCGGTAATAGTACTGGACAAAGTTGTGTGTTCAATGACGACAAAAACCAGAGTGATTTTATTATGCAAATGCTGCTGCTTATATACTATTTTTTAGTGCTAAGTTGTATACAAAAGTAGCGAATTCTAAACATAAACATAGTTGTAAATAAATAGTTGCAACAGAGTTGTATTTAAATAAAATCCGTTAAATTCAAAAAGTACGTTAAAATTAAATTCAAATGAGAAATATATCAAATTAATTGAGTATTATTCATTGCGTTAAAAATATATAGAAATTAAAGATAATTTGAAATATTGGCCTGCTTCAGTCTCCCCCTTTGATGCTGAAAGCGTCCCGATGAAGCATCAACAATCATCATTTTCTCGGGCGTCCCCTTTTCTTCATTTTCCTAACAGGTTCCTTGGTTTGATTTGGTATTCCCACCACTGGGGTCAAAGCTGAAGCATGATATGTTCCTAAGGGTATATTTAAGTCATCTTCATGAGCTATTACGTAGGAGGTAGTACCCTTCTTATTCGGGCCATCCCGCTTTGGAATAAATTTTGAAGTAATACCTTTACCAGTATTACTTAAGACATGTGTGGTTACCAATACACTTGAACCAATATCCAATGGAGGTTGGTTTCTTCTATTTTTGTTGCTATTTTGCTTTTTATGGTCCTGTTGCTTGTGAACATTTTCTTTGACGTCTTTGAAAACATTTACCAAGTTTTTCAGATATGGCGTAATTTCCGCCATAAAATTTTCGGACTGAAGAATGGATTTCAAGTCGTGTTGTACATCATCCAGTGTTCGAAACTCTCGACCAAACGTTAAGAAGGCTGCGGTATGTTTTGTGCTTTGGCATACTGTTGTATTCATTGCAAACCGAATGCTTTGTAGTTTTTCGTCCCATGAGTGGTGGTCATCTCCGACTAGAATTGCAAGTTGAGCCTTCATATCTCGATTTTTACGTTCTACTGGATTCGCTTCAGGGTGGTACACAGGAGTCAGTATATGTTCAATATTCAGACAATATACTACTTTTTGCATTACAGCCGAGACAAACTGAACGCCGTTGTCACTAATAAGTTTTCTGTGCACTCCGTATCGTAAAAATATTTCTCCGATCAACGTTTTAGCGCAGACTTCAGCCGTTGCAAACTCTAGGGGAAAGAGTTCGACCCACCTACTCGCAATGTCTTCTACTATAAAGATCCATTGAAACCCTTTTGAAGTAATCGGCAAAGGACCAAAGAGGTCGATAACAACCACTGCAAATCGTTGGTTAGATGAAACTGTTTGATAAAGTCCTGCAGGTTTTAAGTTTGAAGCCTTGTACCTTTGACATTCCATACATTCTCTAACATGTTTCACAATATCCTTTCGTATTCCTGGCCAGTAGTATCGAGAAGTAATTTTCCGCATAGTTCTATCAATGCCATAATGACCAGCAGTTTCGTCGTTATGATAACATTTCAAAATGTGTTGTCTTTCATTAAGGGGTATTACAAGCTGTGCGTCATCAGAATCTTCATCATTGTAGTAATAAAGGACACCATCATTCAGAATGTAGCCTCTTTTTAACCAGTGAGCTTGATCCTCTAAATTATTTTCAATGGAATCGATAATTGTTTTAAGATAAGGATCACTGAGTTGATTTTCCCTTATTTCAGTGGCATTTTTTCTTGGCATTTCGATAGAAAATGCACAAATTTCACATGTGTTTGATACCTCGTGATCGTCTTTGCATGGAGGCCTGGAGAGAGCATCAGCAATCGCATTTGTTTTACCTGCTTTGTAATCAATCTGGATATCAAATGGTTGTAATTGCAAAGCCCCGCGGGCTAAACGTCCAGTTGGTGTTTTTATTTTCATCAATCATTTTAGAGGCCGATGATCAGTGACCAGTTTTACAGGTGCTCCTTCAATATACCCACAATACTTATTGACAGCCCATACAATTGCAAGCGCCTCACGTTCGATTGTAGAATAGTTTCGTTCTGCACTAGATAAAAGTCTACTAGCATATTCAATGGGGTGTTCATCCGGTCCCTCCCCCTGGAGTAAAACTGCCCCCAGCGCATAACCACTGGCGTCCGTCTTGATGATAAAAGGTTCACCATCAGATGCTTGCTTCAGTATTGGAGCTGAAGTCAACAAGGTTTTTAAGTGCTGAAACGATTCTGGTTGTTCAGGTCCCCACTGCCATACAGCATTTTTTTTAGTAAAGATGATAAGGGCTTAGATACGTCGGCAAAAGATGGTATAAATCGATACCAAGAACACGCTTGTAAAAAGGAAAGCAATTCTTTAATATTTCTTGGCTCTTTACGGTTATACAATGCTGAAACTTTTTCAGGATCTGTCATTATTCCCTTCGGAGTTAGAACATGGCCCAGATATCGCACTTCACTACAGGCAAAACGGCACTTTTCCAGATTTGCTTTAAGACCAAATTCTTTAAGTCGCTGAAAAATATTTTGTAAGTCACAAAGATGTTGCTCGGAGCTAGGAGAACAGGAAATTATGTCATCTAAGTATGCCAGCAGGATAGTTTCACCAAGAGAAGCTTTTAAGCGATCAATTAACCTTTGGAATGTTGCAGGAGCGTTTCGTAATCCAAATGGCATGCGTGCAAATTTATACATGCCAAATGGTGAAACGAAAGCAGTCTTCTCCTGATCTTGCGGGTGAACTCCGATTTGCCAATAACCGCTTTGTAAATCAATTGTCGACATGTGTGACATTGTGACTTTGGCCTCAAGGAGGATATCACTCTTGGCAATGGATAACGATTAAGTTTGGTGATAGCGTTCAGTTGACGATAGTCTACACAGACCCGAATTCCACCAGTCTTCTTACGAACAATAACTACTGGAGCAGCCCATGGGGATTGACACTCTACAATTATTCCTTGGTCCAGCATCTTAGTTATGTCATCTTTGACTGCTGTTTTCATAATTGCTGATAATCGATAGGGAGGGATCGCAATAGGGTCATGGTTCTCTGTATGAATGCGATGGACAGCGTATGGAGTAGCTTCAGTAGGCTCTTCAAATATAGTTTTGTTCTGAACCAGAACATTATTTAGATCTTTCCGTTGATCCGTAGTAAGACCAATACCATCGGATTCTTTTAAAATTTTGAGATCCATTGAAAACAATGGAGTGAAATAGTCATCCATATCTTCAGTTTGAATTTTTCTAAATTTAGCTGGAGATGCATATGAGCTTTTTGAATTATTAGGCTTTGCCGGTGTATGTGCTGTGCTTCTAAATATAGGCTGGATGAAATGAGGAGAGCTTGCTGTTGGTGACAAGAACAATCCATTAATGCAGTATTGTTTAGACACCAATCTGCTTGATGGAAATTTTTCCTCAAGCAATTTCTGTATTGCCTGTGGCGAGTCGCTATTACTGACAAAGGAAGGTGTTTTTGACAAAGGTGATGAATTTGTCGCTTTGCAGTTGGACGGTGTTTTTGGTAAAGTTGACACAATTTTCGTCTCTTCTATAAATTTGATAAATGGTGAAATTTCTTTTAAGGCGTTTCTACATGGCGATGTCTTCTCATCTACTTGTATTGAACACAATTTTGCTTCCATCAGATTGGTAAATGTGTATTTGGTTCTGGACTCATCCTCGAAATACCAAAACTTCTGAGCCATGTTGAGAACAATGCCAGCTTGTTCTAGAAAGTCGGCACCAAGAAGAGTTCTATTTTTCTTTGCATGGGGTAGGTATATTAGCCTTATTTTCCGTACCCTATTACCGATAGTAATATCTCAAATTGTTGACATCACTTTGCCGGTAGTAACAGACCCATCTGCTAAAGAAATTTCTGCTTGTACGTCTTGAAATACACATCTGTTTGCCGTTAGTATATTTTTAAGTTCCAAACTTGCAACACTCGTTTTGGCTCCACAATCGAATATTGCCTCACCTTTAAGGCCGAAAAATTTAACAGTAGTTGTTGGAAGTGAGTGTCCAATAACAGTGGACATAATCGAATTGAACGCTAAATACTGTGGGCTAGCGGCTACTTTCGGGTTTCCATTACAAGTAGGGCAGTTTGACCGGTATACACCAGGTGCACCGCACCCGTAGCAGGAAAAATTTGGCTTCTTCATTATTCCTGTATTTGTTTCGGCTTGATTATTTGATATTTTTGTTTGTTGTTGCTCGTAGTTTGATAGCTTGGATTGTTGTTGTTGCTCATCGCGCTTTTTCTTCTTAAAGCAGTTGTCTCTCGAATGGCCTTTTAGTCGACAAAAGCTACATCGGTTTTTATTAACTATCTCGCTCTTCGCTTCTGTGGTGTTTATAGTATGTTGAGCTTCCGTGAGAAGCATTTCAGCTTCGCGACATGCAGAAATAAGGTTCTCAAATGAGTTTATATTTTCTCGTCGAACACGCTCTCTGATGTTTATGTTAAGTAGACCATATACCATGTTGAGTTGAACCTCTTCAGACGGAACAACTTTTAGTTGAGCAAACAGAAGTCTCTTTTTGCAAATGAAGCTGTCGGTAGGCTCCTTCTTTTGTTGTTTGTCCTCATATAAATTAAGAAATATTCGCCAGTCGGGAACAGGAGGAGTAAAGGTTGTCCGTATGAGCGAAACAGCTTGCTCAAATGTACAAACTGCGTCCTTTACACCGATCCACCATGATGCAGCATATCCTTCCAGAAGCAATGACATTCCGCGCAAAGCATCCGCATCGGAAATTTTTTCAATATCTTTAAAAACCGATATTGTTGACAAAAATTCTTCAACGGCAGCTGGATCCCTTTGACCTCTAAAACGACCAGTACATTGGGTAAACGATCCGCTTCTTACATCCACTCATTGCAGCTAGCATTTGCTGAAATTGCTCTGTTGAAAAAGTTGCCATTTTCTTATTTTTAGCTTGGTCGTCGCTCTCACTATCACTTTCTGACGGCGTTTGATTTTCCTCGTCAGCACTGATGTCTTCTGTGGTAGCTTCCGTAGCCACTATGTTGAGCGCCAATGAAGTAATCTTATATCTGAGATTATAAAAATTGCTCATTTCAGAACAATGTACTGCCAACGAAAATAAACGCACCGTCTTCTTTTACTAAACTCTACAAAATATCTTCAAAAAAAAAACTTAACCCGTCCGGTAATAGTACTGGACAAAATTGTGTGTTCAATGAAGACAAAAACCAGAGTGATTTTATTATGCAAATGCTGCTGCTTATATACTATTTTATAGTGCTTAGTTGTATACAAAAGTAGCGAATTCTAAACATAAACATAGTTGTAAATAAATAGTTGCAACAGAGTTGTATTTAAATAAAATCCGTTAAATTCAAAAAATACGTTAAAATTAAATTCAAATGAGAAATATATGAAATTAATTGAGTATAATAATAATAATAATAATAATAATAATAATAATAATGATATTAATAATAATAACAATAATAATAATAATAATAATAATAATAATAATAATAATGATAATAATAATAATAATAATAATAATAATAATAATAATAATAATAATAATAATAATAATAATAATAATAATAATAATAATAATGATAATAATAATAATAATAATAATAATAATAATAATAATAATAATAATAATTATTATAATAATAATAATAATAATAATAATTATAATAATAATAATAATAATAATAATAATAATAATAATAATAATAATAATTATAATAATAATAATAATAATAATTATAATAATAATAATAATAATAATAATAATAATAATAATAATAATAATAATAATAATTATAATAATAATAATAATAATTTTTTTTTTTTTTTTTTGGGCACAAAGTGGAAAAAAATGCATTACGCATCTAACGAGAATCGTCATTCTTCGTCGTATGCCGGGCTCCTATGGAAGTCTACCGGCTAAAAACCCCCCTTATCTCTTTCGGGATATGTTAACCACCACGGTACCGCTTTCGCATTACTTCGAGGTGTATCCCCCTTTTTCTCTTTTCCTCTCTTTTTTTTTCTTCCTCTCTCTCTCTCTCTATTTCTTGTTGGTTACCTGCGTCCAGGCGTCCACTTCTGCTCATTTCTTCTGACGATTTCGAAGCATTCTATGCTGCATCTAAGTCTCCTTTCTTCGTTCGTAGTACGTACTGGATGTATTTTTCTATAGCGTCCCAGCTTTCTTCGCTTTCTGTCATTTTTACTACTATATTTGTGACTGTTATTTGGCCAACTTGCTCTTCTAGTGCTCTGCGACTCTCAGTCCAGTGGCAACACTTAAAAAAAGTATGCTCGGCATCGTCCATATTTTCTTCTGCTTCGTAGATGCAGAAGGGTGTGCTACATTTCCCCATTTTGTGTAGGTACTTCCGAAAGTAGCCATGTCCGGATATCATCTGCGTTATATAATAATTTACTTCTCCTTTCTGTCTGTTTGTCCATTTCTGTATGTCGGGGATAAGTCTGAAAGTCCACCTGCCGTGTTTTTCGCTGTTCCATCGGGCTTGCCACTTTTCTGCAGTTTCCTGTTTTGTGGCTGCTATTTCTGTCTCTGCATGCGGGTTCCTTTGGTTTATTCCAAATATTTTCATCCGCTCTATTGCCTCCAGGTCTATTGGGATCATTCCTGCTATAATAAGAACTGCGGAGGCGGATACAGTACGATATGCTGATGTTATCCGTAGTGCTGCTGTTCTTTGTACAGTCAGTAGGGTGTTTGCTCTGTGTTTGGTTTCCAGAGTCCGAGCCCATATTTCGCTTCCGTATAGAAGAACGCTATTACAAGTCTCCATTAGCAGCTTTCGTTTGCTTGGCAGGGGCCCGCCAATGTTCGCCATTAATCTGCTGAGTTGTGCTGTTATCTTTGCAGCCTTTGTCGTTACATATTGGATCTGATTTGAGTAGGTCAGCTTTGGATCCAGTCTTATTCCTAGGTAGTTGACCGACTTTTTACTGGATATCACTATCGTCTATTCGTATGTGTATCTCTACAGGAATATGTCGTCTTGTAAGAAACAGAAGCTCTGTTTTATGCATCGCCAGTTGTAGGCCACGAGAGTTCAGCCAGCTCTTGGTCCTTATCATTACCTGTCGCAATCTGCGTTGTGCGTCCTCTGTGTTTCTTGCTTTGATTACAGCAGCAATATCGTCTGCGTACCCGACTAGGAATGTGTCTTCAGGCATTTCCATTTTTAGAATCTCATTGTAACTGACATTCCAGAGGTCAGGTCCTAGTATGGACCCCTGGGCAGCCCCTGAGGGGATCTGCATTTTTCTCGTTCCTATGCTCGTGTTATATATAAGTACTCGGTCTTTCAGATAGCTTTTAATAATTCTCATTAAGTACTCTGGTACATCAAATTCTCTCTTAAGAGCATGTAGAACATCTACCCATCTTAGACTGTTAAAAGCATTTTTTATGTCCAAAGTGGCTAGAAGAATAACTGGTCTCGTGAAATGACTCATCTGCTGAGCGGCTGTAACAACATCGTCTACATCTTTTAAAGCTCCTATCGTTGATTTTCCCGACCGGAAACCATGTTGTCTCTTCGATAAGCCTCCCCCGGCGGTGATAGCTTCCTCGAGCCGGGGTTTTATAAGACGCTCCAGCAATTTACCGGCAGTGTCTAGCATACAGAGCGGTCTGTATGAGGATGGCGAGTTTGGGTCACCCTTTCCTTTGCTGATAAGTACGAGTCTTTGTTTTTTCCAGACGTCCGGAAACACTCCCTCTCTTAAGCAACTGTTGTACATTTTCAGTAGCAGCTCAGGTCGTTTGTTTGCAATTTCCTTCAAGACTTCTGCTGGTATGCCGTCAGGACCGGGTGCCTTTTTGTTTTGAAGGCTACGAGCTGCCGTTTTGAGTTCTTCTGGTGTGAAAGGAGATACGTCGTTCATTTGTCCGACTTCTGCGTCGTCTTTCCTTATGTCGTGTTTCGGAAAGAGCGTCTCCACTATATGCTGCATGGTTTCATCGTCCATTTCCCTCACATAATTTTTCATGCCAAGCTTTTTCATGACTATTTTGTAGCCAAGGCCCCAGGGATTTCGATTAATATCCTCTCTCAATTCCTCCCATTTTTCTTTTTTGCTTTTATATATAGCGTTGCGAAGCTGTTTTTTTGCTTCCTTGTACTCTGTGTGCTCGGCCTCCGCTGCTCCTCTGCGCTTGGCTCTGGTGTAGTTTCTTCTCTTCCGGATGCAGTTTCGTCGGAATTCTTTAATTGAGTCGTTCCACCAGTGTACTGCAGTTCTGTTATATTTTGTCATCTTAAGTTTTGGCATTGCTTGATTGCAACCCCTTTCGATGATGGTCATCACACGTCTCACAATTGTTTTAGAATCTCCTTCAAATTCTGTTCCTTCTGTTAGTCTGTCAATTCCGGCCAGGAGTGTGGAAATATCTAGCTTATTTACATTCCATTTTCGAGTGCTAGCGTTAGCTCTCTTTGAGGGTAAGGCAGTTTCACTATTCTTAAAGGAGAATAAGATGTACTGATGGTCGCTGGCAGTGTATATTTCTAGTACTCTCCAGTCCTCTATTTTATGGGCGATTTTTTCTGACACTAGGGTTATATCGGGTATGGTACCATCGCAGCCGGGGCGTCTGAATGTGGGTACGCACCCCTTGTTTGCGACCGTTAGTCCTGTCCTAGCCATCATCTGTACTATTCTTCTGCCTCTAGGATTCGTTGTTGACATACCCCATTCTACAGCTCGGGAGTTGAAATCGCCTGCCACTATGAGGTGTCCACCATTTTCTCTCGCGATATCTTCAATCGCGTCGAGTTTCGCTTCAAAAGCGTGGATGGTATCGCTGGGAGTGAGATAGCAACTTACCAGTGTGATATGGTCAAACTGCAGCCACACAAATCCATTTCCCTTGCCCTTATTTTTTGGTTGTATACAGCTGCTGCTAGGTATCCATATTGCGGCAGTTTCTGAGTCATCATCGCACCAATCCCCATTCGACATCTTTGTGTATTGCTCACTGATGATTACCAAGTCTGCTTCTTGCTCTAAAGCAATTTGCGGGAGGAGATCCTGCGCCACTTTGCCTCTATGCATGTTTGCTTGAAGTATTTTCACTGCGCCTTTTTCTTATTTTCTATGCAACTTCTTGAGCCAGGCAAATGGTCCACCGTGCTCTTTCCTTCTTGTAAGCAAATGCAGCATTTCCGAGGGTTCTTGCATTCCTTTAACTTGTGACCCTTTTCGCCACATCTAATGCATAGCCCCATGCCTTTCCTATCGATCCCCTGGCATTCCCACTGCATATGGCCAGTTCCGAAACATCGGAAGCAGCGTTTCGTCTCTTCGCGATATCTAATTCGACATATTGTCATGCCGATTTTTATTCTCTTGGTCTTGAGAAGTACGTTTGCCGCTATTACGGGCAGTTCAACGAAGGCTCTTCTTTGTTCCCTACTATTTGTAGATGTTAGACGCACAGTTGTATCCGCTTCTGCTATGTTTGTTGCTTTGTTTACAGCATCAACAACTTCTTCTGCTGTAGAAACAGAATCGAGGTCTTGTATCTCTATTGTGGCTTTGGGTTTAAGATTTCGGACAGTAGCTGCTTCTTTTAAGGTACCTCTAATGGCTTCGCAGAACTCATTTTTTCTTCCTCCTCTTCCCATCACAATCAGGATTGCCCCCGTTTTTGTCTTTCGGATAGAACGGACGGCTACTTCTTTCTCCTCTGGCTTCGCATTTTGCCTGAGATTTCTGAGCACGTCAGCGTAGCTGTGCCCCTCCTGCGGCTTTATAATTACGGCTTCTGATCGTTCTTTAGGCTTTGCTGGAACCGATTTTCTGCTAGGCTTTTCTCTGTGCCTTTTGGGTGTCTTTGCAACTCTTTTCGTCTTAACTAAATTTGCCGCTTCGTCAATTGCAGACGATTTCTCCTTCAGCTTTTTCGTGGGGTTCATTTCTGCTGGACTAGTTGCGCTGCGCTTACTCTGCAATGTTTGACGCGTTGTAACGTTCTCAGATATATTTGACTTTTTTGTAGTCTCTTTCTCCTTTGTTTGAGATTTGATTTTATCCCTTTCTTTTTCCGCAGTCTCCAGTTTTTGCGGTAGCTTGTGATTACATCTATGAGCTCTTCCAACTCGGATACACCGTTTTGGACGTCCATATTGATGTTTCTCTGTTTACTCATGGCCAGCCTTATTTTCTGCAATGTCTTTTGGCACTTGCCAAGCGCTTCCTCTTCGGAGAGTCTCATCTTCAAGATGAACTCCTGTCTGGGTGAGCTATATTCTTGTGCGCTCTTGTGTGGTCTGCTCTCTGGTTCAGGGATTCTGTCTTGCGGTGTAGCAAGATGTTTCTCCACGGCGTGTACCACGACCTCCGCTGAGGGTCGCGGAGTAATTGGAGATCGCCTGATCCTTGAGCTACTCCGGAATATAGCTTCCGTTTCTCTTCCTTCTACATTTTTAGGGGTTTTTTAATAATAATAATAATAATAATATTAATAGTAATAATAATAATAATAATATTAATAATAATAATAATAATAATAATAATAATAATTTTTTTTTTTTATACATATCTTTATTCATATCTTTAGAACAGTTTACAATGTATTTTTTAAAACTCATCTGCGAAGCCATTTGGCTTGTCTGCAGAAGTCTAAACACATATGTATGAACTTTATTCTAATATAAATATATTCAATTCAATTAAATTTTTAAATATTTAAATATTTCTTTTTTTCTTTTATTGTGAATTTAAAAAATGTTTTTTAATCAATTTCTTTCTTCGGGTTGTGTTTGGCATATTTATTATATCAATAGGTAGTTTATTTAAAATTGTTGGTAGGGAAACGCTTAAGGTGTTTTTTCCATAATTATTTCTATATTCTCCTGTTTTGAATCTTCCTGCTGTTCTCATTCTCGTGTTGTGTCCGTGATCTAATACATTAAGGAAGCGGTTGTCGTCTAGGAATTCATTCACTAAAGATGTTTGGTAAATGTTTCTCACGTTTAGTACGTTGAAATACTTGGCTATATTTTCGTTTGTATAGTTGCGAGTTGTGCTGTTGTTATTCAAAGTTTGTCCTGTAAAGTTGTTGTTATGATTGATTGAAGAGTTATTGATGTTATTAATGTTATTTCTATTGTTGTTTCTCCAATTGTTGTTATTTTTGCTCATCACTTTCAGAACACTGTTTTGACTGTTTTGTAGTGTTTTACAACACGTTGCACCTCCCCAAGCTGTAATGCCGTGTCTGAGATAAGATTCAGCGAGGGAGTAATAAACTTGTCTTAATATTGTTGGAGTAGCGCAGTTGCTTAAGTGGTACATAATAAAAGCGGTTTTACGTAGTTTCTTTTGCAGTTCACGTATTTGGGTTTTCCACTTAAAACTTTGGTCAATATAGACTCCTAGATATTTATAAGTGTTGACCAATTCTATGTAGGTATTGCAGTTGTCGTTACAATCTATATTGCTCTTTACATTTTTATGTAGACAGTTACTGTCGTAAAATTAAAGTTTTATATCTGTATATAATATGTGTGGTGGTTTTATATGCATGAGTTTACTCTTTGATGCATTTATGATAAGGCCATTATCATGGCACCACTTTGTCACAGTATCTATCTGATTTTGCATTCTCTTGGTTGCATCATTTAAGTTTTTGTGCGCCACAACAATCGCTGTGTCGTCTGCATATGCAAAGGTTGTGCAGTTTTTTAGTGTTTCTATTAAGTCGTTTGCATATAATATGTATAATATTGGTCCAAGCTTGGAACCTTGGGGCACACCATAATTTAAATCTATTTCCGTACTAACGCTGTTATCAACTTTTACTCTATACGTTCTGCAGCTTAAATAGCTTTTGAACCATTTAATGCAGTTGCCTCTAATTCCATTCCTTTCTAGAGTATTTATTAGGTTTTCATGTGATAACGTGTCAAAGGCTTTACTAAAATCAATGAACAATGCAAGACAATGGATGTTTTTATTTAGGCATTCATTAATATGATTTGAGAAATTGCCTAGGAGCTTGTTAATATTTTTTCCTTTTTGAAATCCAAATTGATTTTTGTTTATGTTTTTCCAAAAAATCAGTTAGTCTTCTTGCTACAATTTCTTCCATTATTTTTTCTATTGCCGGTAAAATGGAAATTGGTCTATAGTTATTGTAGTCTGATCTTGTTCCCTGCTTATATATTGGACGTACAAGTGATGTCTTTAGCATTTGTGGAATATTTCCGCTGTCTAGACTAAGGTTTATAATAGCTGTAATAACTGGTGTAAAAGCATTTGCATTATTCTTTAAATCTTTTGGTCTAATTCCGTCGTGACCTGGACTTTTTTTGTATTTAGATTTCTTAATATGTTGTATATTTCTTCTTCATCAGTAGGATTTAAAAACATAGAATTGCTTACTATTGAACCCGCATCTTTAATGGTTTTTATGTCACACTTATGTATTATTTGAGTTATATTTTCTTTGAAACTAAAAGCAAAATTTTGTACTACAGTTTCTAGATTCATATTTTTAAAGTTTTGCAGTATTGTGGAATCTATATTATTAATTTTTTTTCCAACAACTTCATTTATTAACTGCCACGTAATACGTATATTGTTTCGATTTTCAATAAATTTATTTTTATAATAGTTGTTTCTTGCATTATATATTTTTTTATTTAAGTAGTTTCTATATTTTTTATATTTGTTTTCAAAATTTTTGTTATTTGGGTAATTTCTCCACATTTTGTAAAGTTTATCCCTAACATTACAATTTTCGACAATTTCATTACTTATCCACGGGTTGTTAGATCTCGATTTATTATATTTTATTGTTTTCGTTGATTTCTTATATATTTCGCTAAACTTCTTATGAATACTACTATATATATCACTAACATTTTGACTCTGATATATGAAATCATTCCAATTAGTACTTATTATCATTTCATTCACTTTGTAGTTAACTATTTTCTTGGTGTCTTTACATTTATCGATTTTCCACCTCTGGATTTTGTCTTTATTAATAGAGCAAAAAAGAGAATAATGATCTGATGTTGTGGTTCTTATTATTGATGCATTGATTTGTGTGTTTTGTTGATTGCATCTTATAAAGAGATGATCGATACAAGAGTTAGTTTTTTTGTTAATATCCTCTCTCGTCATTTCGTTTATTAAGCATTCTAATCCACTAGCTGAGAGCATTTCCAAATATTTTGTTGTTGTTATATTTTGCTTTTTTATGTCGATATTCATATCTCCAACAATAACCATCTCTTGTTTGTTTTTAATTTTGTTTATCGTGTAATCGAGTTCTGTTATAAAGGTATTTACGTTTGTTAAGGGGGGACGGTAAATTGGAATGAGTGTAAGAGTTTTGTTATTTATGTTCACATCTACTTGTATTGATTCAAAAGTAGTAATATTTAAAGGGTATTTAGTAAAGTATATGGTCTCTTTAATGTATATTGCAATGCCACCACCTAACTTGTTGTTGCCATGACAGTCTTTTCTGTTTAAAAATATTGATGTAAATCCGTTTATTTCATACATATCAACCTCATCGTCTGTTATGTTGGTTTCAACTAGTATAATAATTTTTATTTCATTTAAAATTATAATAATAATAATAATAATAATAATGATAATAAAAATAATAATAATAATAATAATAATAATAATAATATTTTTTTTTTTTTTTTTGGGGCACAAGGTGGGAAAAAATGCATTACGCATCTAACGAGAATCGTCATTCTTCGTCGTATGCCGGGCTCCTATGGAAGTCTACCGGCTAAAAACCCCCCTTATCTCTTTCGGGATATGTTAACCACCTCGGCACCGCTTTCGCATTACTTCGAGGTGGATCCCCCTTTTTCTCTTTCTTTTTTTTTCCTTCCTCTCTCTCTCTATTTCTTATTGGTTACCTGCGTCCAGGCGCCCACTTCTGCTCATTTCTTCTGAGGATTTCGAAGCATTCTATGCTGCATCTAAGTCTCCTTTCTTCGTTCGTAGTACGTACTGGATGTATTTTTCTATAGCGTCCCAGCTTTCTTCGCTTTCTGTCATTTTTACTACTATATTTGTGACTGTTATTTGGCCAACTTGCTCTTCTAGTGCTCTGCGACTCTCAGTCCAGTGGCAACACTTAAAAAAAGTATGCTCGGCATCGTCCATATTTTCTTCTGCTTCGTAGATGCAGAAGGGTGTGCTACATTTCCCCATTTTGTGTAGGTACTTCCGAAAGTAGCCATGTCCGGATATCATCTGCGTTATATAATAATTTACTTCTCCTTTCCGTCTGTTTGTCCATTTCTGTATGTCGGGGATAAGTCTGAAAGTCCACCTGCCGTGTTTTTCGCTGTTCCATCGGGCTTGCCACTTTTCTGCAGTTACCTGTTTTGTAGCTGCTATTTCTGTCTCTGCATGCGGGTTTCTTTGCTTTATTCCAAATATTTTCATCCGCTCTATTGCCTGCAGGTCTATTGGGATCATTCCTGCTATAATAAGAACTGCGGAGGCGGATACAGTACGATATGCTGATGTTATCCGTAGTGCTGCTGTTCTTTGTACAGTCAGTAGGGTGTTTGCTCTGTGTTTGGTTTCCAGAGTCCGAGCCCATATTTCGCTTCCGTATAGAAGAATGCTATTACAAGTCTCCATTAGCAGCTTTCGTTTGCTTGGCAGGGGCCCGCCAATGTTCGCCATTAATCTGCTGAGTTGTGCTGTTATCTTTGCAGCCTTTGTCGTTACATATTGGATCTGATTTGAGTAGGTCAGCTTTGGATCCAGTCTTATTCCTAGGTAGTTGACCGACTTTTTACTGGATATCACTATATCATCGTCTATTCGTATGTGTATCTCTACAGGAATATGTCGTCTTGTAAGAAACAGAAGCTCTGTTTTATGCATCGCCAGTTGTAGGCCACGAGAGTTCAGCCAGCTCTTGGTCCTTATCATTACCTGTCGCAATCTGCGTTGTGCGTCCTCTGTGTTTCTTGCTTTGATTACAGCAGCAATATCGTCTGCGTACCCGACTAGGAATGTGTCTTCAGGCATTTCCATTTTTAGAATCTCATTGTAACTGACATTCCAGAGGTCAGGTCCTAGTATGGACCCCTGGGCAGCCCCTGAGGGGATCTGCATTTTTCTCGTTCCTATGCTCGTGTTATATATAAGTACTCGGTCTTTCAGATAGCTTTTAATAATTCTCATTAAGTACTCTGGTACATCAAATTCTCTCTTAAGAGCATGTAGAACATCTACCCATCTTAGACTGTTAAAAGCATTTTTTATGTCCAAAGTGGCTAGAAGAATAACTGGTCTCGTGAAATGACTCATCTGCTGAGCGGCTGTAACAACATCGTCTACATCTTTTAAAGCTCCTATCGTTGATTTTCCCGACCGGAAACCATGTTGTCTCTTCGATAAGCCTCCCCCGGCGGTGATAGCTTCCTC
Source organism: Phania funesta (assembly GCA_963932375.1). Classification (NCBI taxonomy): domain Eukaryota; kingdom Metazoa; phylum Arthropoda; class Insecta; order Diptera; family Tachinidae; genus Phania; species Phania funesta. The sequence continues at coordinate 35,418,298 of OZ010656.1, read as the reverse complement.
GAGCCGGGGTTTTATAAGACGCTCCAGCAATTTACCGGCAGTGTCTAGCATACAGAGCGGTCTGTATGAGGATGGCGAGTTTGGGTCACCCTTTCCTTTGCTGATAAGTACGAGTCTTTCTTTTTTCCAGACGTCCGGAAACACTCCCTCTCTTAAGCAACTGTTGTACATTTTCAGTAGCAGCTCAGGTCGTTTGTTTGCAATTTCCTTCAAGACTTCTGCTGGTATGCCGTCAGGACCGGGTGCCTTTTTGTTTTGAAGGCTACGAGCTGCCGTTTTGAGTTCTTCTGGTGTGAAAGGAGATACGTCGTTCATTTGTCCGACTTCTGCGTCGTCTTTCCTTATGTCGTGTTTCGGAAAGAGCGTCTCCACTATATGCTGCATGGTTTCATCGTCCATTTCCCTCACATAATTTTTCATGCCAAGCTCTTTCATGACTATTTTGTAGCCAAGGCCCCAGGGATTTCGATTAATATCCTCTCTCAATTCCTCCCATTTTTCTTTTTTGCTTTTATATATAGCGTTGCGAAGCTGTTTTTTTGCTTCCTTGTACTCTGTGTGCTCGGCCTCCGCTGCTCCTCTGCGCTTGGCTCTGGTGTAGTTTCTTCTCTTCCGGATGCAGTTTCGTCGGAATTCTTTAATTGAGTCGTTCCACCAGTGTACTGCAGTTCTGTTATATTTTGTCATCTTAAGTTTTGGCATTGCTTGATTGCAACCCCTTTCGATGATGGTCATCACACGTCTCACAATTGTTTTAGAATCTCCTTCAAATTCTGTTCCTTCTGTTAGTCTGTCAATTCCGGCCAGGAGTGTGGAAATATCTAGCTTATTTACATTCCATTTTCGAGTGCTAGCGGTAGCTCTCTTTGAGGGTAAGGCAGTTTCACTATTCTTAAAGGAGAATAAGATGTACTGATGGTCGCTGGCAGTGTATATTTCTAGTACTCTCCAGTCCTCTATTTTATGGGCGATTTTTTCTGACACTAGGGTTATATCGGGTATGGTACCATCGCAGCCGGGGCGTCTGAATGTGGGTACGCACCCCTTGTTTGCGACCGTTAGTCCTGTCCTAGCCATCATCTGTACTATTCTTCTGCCTCTAGGATTCGTTGTTGACATACCCAATTCTACAGCTCGGGAGTTGAAATCGCCTGCCACTATGAGGTGTCCACCATTTTCTCTCGCGATATCTTCAATCGCGTCGAGTTTCGCTTCAAAAGCGTGGATGGTATCGCTGGGAGTGAGATAGCAACTTACCAGTGTGATATGGTCAAACTGCAGCCACACAAATCCATTTCCCTTGCCCTTATTTTTTGGTTGTATACAGCTGCTGCTAGGTATCCATATTGCGGCAGTTTCTGAGTCATCATCGCACCAATCCCCATTCGACATCTTTGTGTATTGCTCACTGATGATTACCAAGTCTGCTTCTTGCTCTAAAGCAATTTGCGGGAGGAGATCCTGCGCCACTTTGCCTCTATGCATGTTTGCTTGAAGTATTTTCACTGCGCCTTTTTCTTATTTTCTATGCAACTTCTTGAGCCAGGCAAATGGTCCACCGTGCTCTTTCCTTCTTGTAAGCAAATGCAGCATTTCCGAGGGTTCTTGCATTCCTTTAACTTGTGACCCTTTTCGCCACATCTAATGCATAGCCCCATGCCTTTCCTATCGATCCCCTGGCATTCCCACTGCATATGGCCAGTTCCGAAACATCGGAAGCAGCGTTTCGTCTCTTCGCGATATCTAATTCGACATATTGTCATGCCGATTTTTATTCTCTTGGTCTTGAGAAGTACGTTTGCCGCTATTACGGGCAGTTCAACGAAGGCTCTTCTTTGTTCCCTACTATTTGTAGATGTTAGACGCACAGTTGTATCCGCTTCTGCTATGTTTGTTGCTTTGTTTACAGCATCAACAACTTCTTCTGCTGTAGAAACAGAATCGAGGTCTTGTATCTCTATTGTGGCTTTGGGTTTAAGATTTCGGACAGTAGCTGCTTCTTTTAAGGTACCTCTAATGGCTTCGCAGAACTCATTTTTTCTTCCTCCTCTTCCCATCACAATCAGGATTGCCCCCGTTTTTGTCTTTCGGATAGAACGGACGGCTACTTCTTTCTCCTCTGGCTTCGCATTTTGCCTGAGATTTCTGAGCACGTCAGCGTAGCTGTGCCCCTCCTGCGGCTTTATAATTACGGCTTCTGATCGTTCTTTAGGCTTTGCTGGAACCGATTTTCTGCTAGGCTTTTCTCTGTGCCTTTTGGGTGTCTTTGCAACTCTTTTCGTCTTAACTAAATTTGCCGCTTCGTCAATTGCAGACGATTTCTCCTTCAGCTTTTTCGTGGGGTTCATTTCTGCTGGACTAGTTGCGCTGCGCTTACTCTGCAATGTTTGACGCGTTGTAACGTTCTCAGATATATTTGACTTTTTTGTAGTCTCTTTCTCCTTTGTTTGAGATTTGATTTTATCCCTTTCTTTTTCCGCAGTCTCCAGTTTTTGCGGTAGCTTGTGATTACATCTATGAGCTCTTCCAACTCGGATACACCGTTTTGGACGTCCATATTGATGTTTCTCTGTTTACTCATGGCCAGCCTTATTTTCTGCAATGTCTTTTGGCACTTGCCAAGCGCTTCCTCTTCGGAGAGTCTCATCTTCAAGATGAACTCCTGTCTGGGTGAGCTATATTCTTGTGCGCTCTTGTGTGGTCTGCTCTCTGGTTCAGGGATTCTGTCTTGCGGTGTAGCAAGATGTTTCTCCACGGCGTGTACCACGACCTCCGCTGAGGGTCGCGGAGTAATTGGAGATCGCCTGATCCTTGAGCTACTCCGGAATATAGCTTCCGTTTCTCTTCCTTCTACATTTTTAGGGGTTTTTTAATAATAATAATAATAATAATATTAATAGTAATAATAATAATAATAATATTAATAATAATAATAATAATAATAATAATAATAATTTTTTTTTTTTATACATATCTTTATTCATATCTTTAGAACAGTTTACAATGTATTTTTTAAAACTCATCTGCGAAGCCATTTGGCTTGTCTGCAGAAGTCTAAACACATATGTATGAACTTTATTCTAATATAAATATATTCAATTCAATTAAATTTTTAAATATTTAAATATTTCTTTTTTTCTTTTATTGTGAATTTAAAAAATGTTTTTTAATCAATTTCTTTCTTCGGGTTGTGTTTGGCATATTTATTATATCAATAGGTAGTTTATTTAAAATTGTTGGTAGGGAAACGCTTAAGGTGTTTTTTCCATAATTATTTCTATATTCTCCTGTTTTGAATCTTCCTGCTGTTCTCATTCTCGTGTTGTGTCCGTGATCTAATACATTAAGGAAGCGGTTGTCGTCTAGGAATTCATTCACTAAAGATGTTTGGTAAATGTTTCTCACGTTTAGTACGTTGAAATACTTGGCTATATTTTCGTTTGTATAGTTGCGAGTTGTGCTGTTGTTATTCAAAGTTTGTCCTGTAAAGTTGTTGTTATGATTGATTGAAGAGTTATTGATGTTATTAATGTTATTTCTATTGTTGTTTCTCCAATTGTTGTTATTTTTGCTCATCACTTTCAGAACACTGTTTTGACTGTTTTGTAGTGTTTTACAACACGTTGCACCTCCCCAAGCTGTAATGCCGTGTCTGAGATAAGATTCAGCGAGGGAGTAATAAACTTGTCTTAATATTGTTGGAGTAGCGCAGTTGCTTAAGTGGTACATAATAAAAGCGGTTTTACGTAGTTTCTTTTGCAGTTCACGTATTTGGGTTTTCCACTTAAAACTTTGGTCAATATAGACTCCTAGATATTTATAAGTGTTGACCAATTCTATGTAGGTATTGCAGTTGTCGTTACAATCTATATTGCTCTTTACATTTTTATGTAGACAGTTACTGTCGTAAAATTAAAGTTTTATATCTGTATATAATATGTGTGGTGGTTTTATATGCATGAGTTTACTCTTTGATGCATTTATGATAAGGCCATTATCATGGCACCACTTTGTCACAGTATCTATCTGATTTTGCATTCTCTTGGTTGCATCATTTAAGTTTTTGTGCGCCACAACAATCGCTGTGTCGTCTGCATATGCAAAGGTTGTGCAGTTTTTTAGTGTTTCTATTAAGTCGTTTGCATATAATATGTATAATATTGGTCCAAGCTTGGAACCTTGGGGCACACCATAATTTAAATCTATTTCCGTACTAACGCTGTTATCAACTTTTACTCTATACGTTCTGCAGCTTAAATAGCTTTTGAACCATTTAATGCAGTTGCCTCTAATTCCATTCCTTTCTAGAGTATTTATTAGGTTTTCATGTGATAACGTGTCAAAGGCTTTACTAAAATCAATGAACAATGCAAGACAATGGATGTTTTTATTTAGGCATTCATTAATATGATTTGAGAAATTGCCTAGGAGCTTGTTAATATTTTTTCCTTTTTGAAATCCAAATTGATTTTTGTTTATGTTTTTCCAAAAAATCAGTTAGTCTTCTTGCTACAATTTCTTCCATTATTTTTTCTATTGCCGGTAAAATGGAAATTGGTCTATAGTTATTGTAGTCTGATCTTGTTCCCTGCTTATATATTGGACGTACAAGTGATGTCTTTAGCATTTGTGGAATATTTCCGCTGTCTAGACTAAGGTTTATAATAGCTGTAATAACTGGTGTAAAAGCATTTGCATTATTCTTTAAATCTTTTGGTCTAATTCCGTCGTGACCTGGACTTTTTTTGTATTTAGATTTCTTAATATGTTGTATATTTCTTCTTCATCAGTAGGATTTAAAAACATAGAATTGCTTACTATTGAACCCGCATCTTTAATGGTTTTTATGTCACACTTATGTATTATTTGAGTTATATTTTCTTTGAAACTAAAAGCAAAATTTTGTACTACAGTTTCTAGATTCATATTTTTAAAGTTTTGCAGTATTGTGGAATCTATATTATTAATTTTTTTTCCAACAACTTCATTTATTAACTGCCACGTAATACGTATATTGTTTCGATTTTCAATAAATTTATTTTTATAATAGTTGTTTCTTGCATTATATATTTTTTTATTTAAGTAGTTTCTATATTTTTTATATTTGTTTTCAAAATTTTTGTTATTTGGGTAATTTCTCCACATTTTGTAAAGTTTATCCCTAACATTACAATTTTCGACAATTTCATTACTTATCCACGGGTTGTTAGATCTCGATTTATTATATTTTATTGTTTTCGTTGATTTCTTATATATTTCGCTAAACTTCTTATGAATACTACTATATATATCACTAACATTTTGACTCTGATATATGAAATCATTCCAATTAGTACTTATTATCATTTCATTCACTTTGTAGTTAACTATTTTCTTGGTGTCTTTACATTTATCGATTTTCCACCTCTGGATTTTGTCTTTATTAATAGAGCAAAAAAGAGAATAATGATCTGATGTTGTGGTTCTTATTATTGATGCATTGATTTGTGTGTTTTGTTGATTGCATCTTATAAAGAGATGATCGATACAAGAGTTAGTTTTTTTGTTAATATCCTCTCTCGTCATTTCGTTTATTAAGCATTCTAATCCACTAGCTGAGAGCATTTCCAAATATTTTGTTGTTGTTATATTTTGCTTTTTTATGTCGATATTCATATCTCCAACAATAACCATCTCTTGTTTGTTTTTAATTTTGTTTATCGTGTAATCGAGTTCTGTTATAAAGGTATTTACGTTTGTTAAGGGGGGACGGTAAATTGGAATGAGTGTAAGAGTTTTGTTATTTATGTTCACATCTACTTGTATTGATTCAAAAGTAGTAATATTTAAAGGGTATTTAGTAAAGTATATGGTCTCTTTAATGTATATTGCAATGCCACCACCTAACTTGTTGTTGCCATGACAGTCTTTTCTGTTTAAAAATATTGATGTAAATCCGTTTATTTCATACATATCAACCTCATCGTCTGTTATGTTGGTTTCAACTAGTATAATAATTTTTATTTCATTTAAAATTATAATAATAATAATAATAATAATAATGATAATAAAAATAATAATAATAATAATAATAATAATAATAATAATAATATTTTTTTTTTTTTTTTTGGGGCACAAGGTGGGAAAAAATGCATTACGCATCTAACGAGAATCGTCATTCTTCGTCGTATGCCGGGCTCCTATGGAAGTCTACCGGCTAAAAACCCCCCTTATCTCTTTCGGGATATGTTAACCACCTCGGCACCGCTTTCGCATTACTTCGAGGTGGATCCCCCTTTTTCTCTTTCTTTTTTTTTCCTTCCTCTCTCTCTCTATTTCTTATTGGTTACCTGCGTCCAGGCGCCCACTTCTGCTCATTTCTTCTGAGGATTTCGAAGCATTCTATGCTGCATCTAAGTCTCCTTTCTTCGTTCGTAGTACGTACTGGATGTATTTTTCTATAGCGTCCCAGCTTTCTTCGCTTTCTGTCATTTTTACTACTATATTTGTGACTGTTATTTGGCCAACTTGCTCTTCTAGTGCTCTGCGACTCTCAGTCCAGTGGCAACACTTAAAAAAAGTATGCTCGGCATCGTCCATATTTTCTTCTGCTTCGTAGATGCAGAAGGGTGTGCTACATTTCCCCATTTTGTGTAGGTACTTCCGAAAGTAGCCATGTCCGGATATCATCTGCGTTATATAATAATTTACTTCTCCTTTCCGTCTGTTTGTCCATTTCTGTATGTCGGGGATAAGTCTGAAAGTCCACCTGCCGTGTTTTTCGCTGTTCCATCGGGCTTGCCACTTTTCTGCAGTTACCTGTTTTGTAGCTGCTATTTCTGTCTCTGCATGCGGGTTTCTTTGCTTTATTCCAAATATTTTCATCCGCTCTATTGCCTGCAGGTCTATTGGGATCATTCCTGCTATAATAAGAACTGCGGAGGCGGATACAGTACGATATGCTGATGTTATCCGTAGTGCTGCTGTTCTTTGTACAGTCAGTAGGGTGTTTGCTCTGTGTTTGGTTTCCAGAGTCCGAGCCCATATTTCGCTTCCGTATAGAAGAATGCTATTACAAGTCTCCATTAGCAGCTTTCGTTTGCTTGGCAGGGGCCCGCCAATGTTCGCCATTAATCTGCTGAGTTGTGCTGTTATCTTTGCAGCCTTTGTCGTTACATATTGGATCTGATTTGAGTAGGTCAGCTTTGGATCCAGTCTTATTCCTAGGTAGTTGACCGACTTTTTACTGGATATCACTATATCATCGTCTATTCGTATGTGTATCTCTACAGGAATATGTCGTCTTGTAAGAAACAGAAGCTCTGTTTTATGCATCGCCAGTTGTAGGCCACGAGAGTTCAGCCAGCTCTTGGTCCTTATCATTACCTGTCGCAATCTGCGTTGTGCGTCCTCTGTGTTTCTTGCTTTGATTACAGCAGCAATATCGTCTGCGTACCCGACTAGGAATGTGTCTTCAGGCATTTCCATTTTTAGAATCTCATTGTAACTGACATTCCAGAGGTCAGGTCCTAGTATGGACCCCTGGGCAGCCCCTGAGGGGATCTGCATTTTTCTCGTTCCTATGCTCGTGTTATATATAAGTACTCGGTCTTTCAGATAGCTTTTAATAATTCTCATTAAGTACTCTGGTACATCAAATTCTCTCTTAAGAGCATGTAGAACATCTACCCATCTTAGACTGTTAAAAGCATTTTTTATGTCCAAAGTGGCTAGAAGAATAACTGGTCTCGTGAAATGACTCATCTGCTGAGCGGCTGTAACAACATCGTCTACATCTTTTAAAGCTCCTATCGTTGATTTTCCCGACCGGAAACCATGTTGTCTCTTCGATAAGCCTCCCCCGGCGGTGATAGCTTCCTCGAGCCGGGGTTTTATAAGACGCTCCAGCAATTTACCGGCAGTGTCTAGCATACAGAGCGGTCTGTATGAGGATGGCGAGTTTGGGTCACCCTTTCCTTTGCTGATAAGTACGAGTCTTTGTTTTTTCCAGACGTCCGGAAACACTCCCTCTCTTAAGCAACTGTTGTACATTTTCAGTAGCAGCTCAGGTCGTTTGTTTGCAATTTCCTTCAAGACTTCTGCTGGTATGCCGTCAGGACCGGGTGCCTTTTTGTTTTGAAGGCTACGAGCTGCCGTTTTGAGTTCTTCTGGTGTGAAAGGAGATACGTCGTTCATTTGTCCGACTTCTGCGTCGTCTTTCCTTATGTCGTGTTTCGGAAAGAGCGTCTCCACTATATGCTGCATGGTTTCATCGTCCATTTCCCTCACATAATTTTTCATGCCAAGCTTTTTCATGACTATTTTGTAGCCAAGGCCCCAGGGATTTCGATTAATATCCTCTCTCAATTCCTCCCATTTTTCTTTTTTGCTTTTATATATAGCGTTGCGAAGCTGTTTTTTTGCTTCCTTGTACTCTGTGTGCTCGGCCTCCGCTGCTCCTCTGCGCTTGGCTCTGGTGTAGTTTCTTCTCTTCCGGATGCAGTTTCGTCGGAATTCTTTAATTGAGTCGTTCCACCAGTGTACTGCAGTTCTGTTATATTTTGTCATCTTAAGTTTTGGCATTGCTTGATTGCAACCCCTTTCGATGATGGTCATCACACGTCTCACAATTGTTTTAGAATCTCCTTCAAATTCTGTTCCTTCTGTTAGTCTGTCAATTCCGGCCAGGAGTGTGGAAATATCTAGCTTATTTACATTCCATTTTCGAGTGCTAGCGTTAGCTCTCTTTGAGGGTAAGGCAGTTTCACTATTCTTAAAGGAGAATAAGATGTACTGATGGTCGCTGGCAGTGTATATTTCTAGTACTCTCCAGTCCTCTATTTTATGGGCGATTTTTTCTGACACTAGGGTTATATCGGGTATGGTACCATCGCAGCCGGGGCGTCTGAATGTGGGTACGCACCCCTTGTTTGCGACCGTTAGTCCTGTCCTAGCCATCATCTGTACTATTCTTCTGCCTCTAGGATTCGTTGTTGACATACCCCATTCTACAGCTCGGGAGTTGAAATCGCCTGCCACTATGAGGTGTCCACCATTTTCTCTCGCGATATCTTCAATCGCGTCGAGTTTCGCTTCAAAAGCGTGGATGTTATCGCTGGGAGTGAGATAGCAACTTACCAGTGTGATATGGTCAAACTGCAGCCACACAAATCCATTTCCCTTGCCCTTATTTTTTGGTTGTATACAGCTGCTGCTAGGTATCCATATTGCGGCAGTTTCTGAGTCATCGTCGCACCAATCCCCATTCGACATCTTTGTGTATTGCTCACTGATGATTACCAAGTCTGCTTCTTGCTCTAAAGCAATTTGCGGGAGGAGATCCTGCGCCACTTTGCCTCTATGCATGTTTGCTTGAAGTATTTTCACTGCGCCTTTTTCTTATTTTCTATGCAACTTCTTGAGCCAGGCAAATGGTACACCGTGCTCTTTCCTTCTTGTAAGCAAATGCAGCATTTCCGAGGGTTCTTGCATTCCTTTAACTTGTGACCCTTTTCGCCACATCTAATGCATAGCCCCATGCCTTTCCTATCGATCCCCTGGCATTCCCACTGCATATGGCCAGTTCCGAAACATCGGAAGCAGCGTTTCGTCTCTTCGCGATATCTAATTCGACATATTGTCATGCCGATTTTTATTCTCTTGGTCTTGAGAAGTACGTTTGCCGCTATTACGGGCAGTTCAACGAAGGCTCTTCTTTGTTCCCTACTATTTGTAGATGTTAGACGCACAGTTGTATCCGCTTCTGCTATGTTTGTTGCTTTGTTTACAGCTTCAACAACTTCTTCTGCTGTAGAACAGAATCGAGGTCTTGTATCTCTATTGTGGCTTTGGGTTTAAGATTTCGGACAGTAGCTGCTTCTTTTAAGGTACCTCTAATGGCTTCGCAGAACTCATTTTTTCTTCCTCCTCTTCCCACCACAATCAGGATTGCCCCCGTTTTTGTCTTTCGGATAGAACGGACGGCTACTTCTTTCTCCTCTGGCTTCGCATTTTGCCTGAGATTTCTGAGCACGTCAGCGTAGCTGTGCCCCTCCTGCGGCTTTATAATTACGGCTTCTGATCGTTCTTTAGGCTTTGCTGGAACCGATTTTCTGCTAGGCTTTTCTCTGTGCCTTTTGGGTGTCTTTGCAACTCTTTTCGTCTTAACTAAATTTGCCGCTTCGTCAATTGCAGACGATTTCTCCTTCAGCTTTTTCGTGGGGTTCATTTCTGCTGGACTAGTTGCGCTGCGCTTACTCTGCAATGTTTGACGCGTTGTAACGTTCTCAGATATATTTGACTTTTTTGTAGTCTCTTTCTCCTTTGTTTGAGATTTGATTTTATCCCTTTCTTTTTCCGCAGTCTCCAGTTTTTGCGGTAGCTTGTGATTACATCTATGAGCTCTTCCAACTCGGATACACCGTTTTGGACGTCCATATTGATGTTTCTCTGTTTACTCATGGCCAGCCTTATTTTCCGCAATGTCTTTTGGCACTTGCCAAGCGCTTCCTCTTCGGAGAGTCTCATCTTCAAGATGAACTCCTGTCTGGGTGAGCTATATTCTTGTGCGCTCTTGTGTGGTCTGCTCTCTGGTTCAGGGATTCTGTCTTGCGGTGTAGCAAGATGTTTCTCCACGGCGTGTACCACGACCTCCGCTGAGGGTCGCGGAGTAATTGGAGATCGCCTGATCCTTGAGCTACTCCGGAATATAGCTTCCGTTTCTCTTCCTTCTAAATTTTTAGGGGTTTCGAAATTTGTCGTCATCTTTTCTATATGGGTCCCAACTTGAAGCCGTTATCTATACTCGTCATGCAGTTGCCTTTATAGCGACCCCGAGGGTCCCTTTGCTAGCAGTGAGGTCCTCGCGAGGGTTGACACAAGTCCTTATGAGTACTTGTGTACAGAGCCAGGTTGGGCGTTAATTAGGATATCGTATCAACTAAACCTGCATGGCCAATTTAATGGCTACGAAGTATAGAGCGTTCTTCAAGTCCTTGCCAAGGTTTTACCGGGACGGAGGCAGCTGCGACATTATCCTGAAAGCCATTTCTATGTGATATCACTCCCATATACTCAGGTAACAGAATGCCGCAACTGTCAGCCCAAATTCAGACTATTCACAAACGTTGTTCAAATCATAGGTCCATGTCGTTTCCGGGTTATCGTTGTATCCAAATTCACCTTCCTGGGACCAATTTGGTAAAGCATCTTAGGACCTACTCGCTGTAGGTCACGATCGAGTGTCCTGTGCTTTGTCTATCTGCGTTTTATTGTCAATCTGTGTTCATGAAAAACGCTGCCTAATATGCCTGCTGGTCCCCCATCGTGCTAGATTTTGGTCACCCCTAGGTATTTTATTTCCCTAGTGCCCCCCAGGTCTTAGCAAAGA
>OZ010656.1:35386930-35391930 GCA_963932375.1 Phania funesta | reverse complement strand
TTTTCTTCCTCTCTCTCTCTCTCTATTTCTTGTTGGTTACCTGCGTCCAGGCGCCCACTTCTGCTCATTTCTTCTGAGGATTTCGAAACATTATATGCTGCATCTAAGTCTCCTTTCTTCGTTCGTAGTACGTACTGGATGTATTTTTCTATAGCGTCCCAGCTTTCTTCGCTTTCTGTCATTTTTACTACTATATTTGTGACTGTTATTTGGCCAACTTGCTCTTCTAGTGATAATAATAATAATTATGATAATAATAATAATAATAATAATAATAATAATAATAATAATAATAATAATAATAATAATAATAATAATAATGATAATAATAATAATAATAATAATAATAATCATAATAATAATAATAATAATAATAATAATAATAATAATAATAATAATAATAATAATCATAATAATATTAATAATAATAATAATAATAATAATAATAATAATAATTTTTTTTTTGGGCACAAGGTGGGAAAAAATGCATTACGCATCTAACGAGAATCGTCATTCTTCGTCGTATGCCGGGCTGCTATGGAAGTCTACCGGCTAAAAACCCCCCTTATCTCTTTCGGGATATGTTAACCACCTCGGTACCGCTTTCGCATTACTTCGAGGTGGATCCCCCTTTTTCTCTTTTCCTCACTTTTTTTTTCTTCCTCTCTCTGTCTCTATTTCTTGTTGGTTACCTGCGTCCAGGCGCCCACTTCTGCTCATTTTTTCTGAGGATTTCGAAGCATTCTATGCTGCATCGAAGTCTCCTTTCTTCGTTCGTAGTACGTAATGGATGTATTTTTCTATAGCGTCCCAGCTTTCTTCGCTTTCTGTCATTTTTACTACTATATTTGTGACTGTTATTTGGCCAACTTGCTCTGCTAGTGATAATAATAATAATAATAATGATAATAATAATAATAATAATAATAATGATAATAATAATAATAATAATGATAATAATAATAATAATAATAATAATAATAATAATAATAATAATAATAATGATAATAATAATAATAATAATAATAATAATAATAACAATAATAATAATAATAATAATAATAATAATAATAATAATGATACTAATGATAATAATAATAATAATAATAATAATAATGATAATAATAATAATAATAATAATAATAATAATAATAATAATAATAATAATAATAATGATAATAATAATAATAATAATAATAATAATAATAATAATAACAATAATAATAATAATAATAATAATAATAGTAATAATAATAATAATAATAATAATAATAATAATAATAATAATAATAAAAATATAATTTTTAAAAAAAAGACCTTCAAGCTTGGACAATTTTAAATAAAATAATAATAATAATAATAATAATAATAATAACAATAATAATTTTAAAAAAATAAATATATTTTTTTTTTTGGGCACAAGGTGGGAAAAAATGCATTACGCATCTAACGAGAATCGTCATTCTTCGTCGTATGCCGGGCTCCTATGGAAGTCTACCGGCTAAAAACCCCCCTTATCTCTTTCGGGATATGTTAACCACCTCGGTACCGCTTTCGCATTACTTCGAGGTGGATCCCCCTTTTTCTCTTTTCCTCTCTTTTTTTTCCTCCTCTCTCTCTCTCTCTCTATTTCTTGTTGGTTACCTGCGTCCAGGCGCCCACTTCTGCTCATTTCTTCTGAGGATTTCGAAGCATTCTATGCTGCATCGAAGTCTCCTTTCTTCGTTCGTAGTACGTACTGGATGTATTTTTCTATAGCGTCCCAGCTTTCTTCGCTTTCTGTCATTTTTACTACTATATTTGTGACTGTTATTTGGCCAACTTGCTCTTCTAGTGATAATAATAATAATAATAATAATAATAATTTTTTTTTTTTTTGGGCACAAGGTGGGAAAAAATGCATTACGCATCTAACGAGAATCGTCATTCTTCGTCGTATGCCGGGCTCCTATGGAAGTCTACCGGCAAAAACCCCCCTTATCTGTTTCGGGATATGTTAACCACCTCGGTACCGCTTTCGCATTACTTCGAGGTGGATCCCCCTTTTTCTCTTTTCCTCTCTTTTTTTTTCTTCCTCTCTCTCTCTCTCTCTATTTCTTGTTGGTTACCTGCGTCCAGGCGCCCACTTCTGCTCATTTCTTCTGAGGATTTCGAAGCATTCTATGCTGCATCTAAGTCTCCTTTCTTCGTTCGTAGTACGTACTGGATGTATTTTTCTATAGCGTCCCAGCTTTCTTCGCTTTCTGTCATTTTTACTACTATATTTGTGACTGTTATTTGGCCAACTTGCTCTTCTAGTGATAATAAAAATAATAATAATAATAATAATAATTTTTTTTTTTTTTGGGCACAAGGTGGGAAAAAATGCATTACGCATCTAACGAGAATCGTCATTCTTCGTCGTATGCCGGGCTCCTATGGAAGTCTACCGGCAAAAACCCCCCTTATCTGTTTCGGGATATGTTAACCACCTCGGTACCGCTTTCGCATTACTTCGAGGTGGATCCCCCTTTTTCTCTTTTCCTCTCTTTTTTTTTCTTCCTCTCTCTCTCTCTCTCTATTTCTTGTTGGTTACCTGCGTCCAGGCGCCCACTTCTGCTCATTTCTTCTGAGGATTTCGAAGCATTCTATGCTGCATCTAAGTCTCCTTTCTTCGTTCGTAGTACGTACTGGATGTATTTTTCTATAGCGTCCCAGCTTTCTTCGCTTTCTGTCATTTTTACTACTATATTTGTGACTGTTATTTGGCCAACTTGCTCTTCTAGTGATAATAAAAATAATAATAATAATAATAATAATAATAATAATAATAATAATAATGATAATAATAATAATAATAATAATAATAATAATAATAATAATAATAATAATAACAATATTAATAATAATAATAATAATAATAATAATAATAATCATAATAATAATCATAATAATAATAATAATAATAATAATAATAATAATAATAATAATAATAATCATAATAATAATCATAATAATAATAATAATAATAATAGTAATAATAATAATAATAATAATAATAATAATCATAATAATGATCATAATAATAATAATAATAATAATAACAATAATAATAATAATAATAATAATAATAATAATAATAACAATAATAATAATAATAATAATAATAATAATAATAATAATCATAATAATAATAATAATAATAATAATAATAATCATAATAATAATAATAATAATAATAATAATAATAATAATAATAATAATAATAATAATAAAAATATAATTTTTAAAAAAAAGACCTTCAAGCTTGGACAATTTTAAATAAAATAATAATAATAATAATAATAATAATAATAATAATAATAATAATAATAATAATAATATTTTTTTTTTGGGCACAAGGTGGGAAAAAATGCATTACGCATCTAAGTCTCCTTTCTTCGTTCGTAGTACGTACTGGATGTATTTTTCTATAGCGTCCCAGCTTTCTTCGCTTTCTGTCATTTTTACTACTATATTTGTGACTGTTATTTGGCCAACTTGCTCTTCTAGTGATAATAAAAATAATAATAATAATAATAATAATAATAATAATAATAATAATGATAATAATAATAATAATAATAATAATAATAACAATATTAATAATAATAATAATAATAATAATAATAATAATAATAATAATAATAATAATAATAATAATAATAATCATAATAATAATAATAATAATAATAATAATAATAATAATAATAATAATAATAATAATAATAATAATAATAATAATGATAATAATAATAATAATAATAATAATCAAAATAATAATAATCATAATAATAATAATAATAATCATAATAATAATCATAATAATAATAATAATAATAATAATAATAATAATAATAATAATAATAATAATAATAATAATAATAATAATAATAATAATAATCATAATAATGATCATAATAATAATAATAAAAATATAATTTTTTAAAAAAAAGACCTTCAAGCTTGGACAACTTTAAATAAAATAATAATAATAATAATAATAATAATAATAATAATAATAATAATAATAATAATAATAATAATAATAATAACAATAATAATAATAATAATAATAATAATAATAATAATTTTTTTTTTTTTGGGCACAAGGTGGGAAAAAATGCATTACGCATCTAACGAGAATCGTCATTCTTCGTCGAATGCCGGGCTCCTATGGAAGTCTACCGGCTAAAAACCCCCCTTATCTCTTTCGGGATATGTTAACCACCTCGGTACCGCTTTCGCATTACTTCGAGGTGGATCCCCTTTTTTCTCTTTTCCTCTCTTTTTTTTTTTCTTCCTCTCTCTCTCTCTCTCTCTCTATTTCTTGTTGGTTACCTGCGTCCAGGCGCCCACTTCTGCTCATTTCTTCTGAGGATTTCGAAGCATTCTATGCTGCATCTAAGTCTCCTTTCTTCGTTCGTAGTACGTACTGGATGTATTTTTATTATTACTATTATTATTATGATTATTATTATTATTATTATTATTATTATTATTATTATTATTATCATTATTATTATTATTATTATTATTATTATTATTATTATTATTATTATTATTGTTATTATTATTATTATTATTATTATTATTATTATTATTATTATTATCATAATTATTATTATTATTATTATTATCACTAGAAGAGCAAGTTGGCCAAATAACAGTCACAAATATAGTAGTAAAAATGACAGAAAGCGAAGAAAGCTGGGACGCTATAGAAAAATACATCCAGTACGTACTACGAACGAAGAAAGGAGACTTAGATGCAGCATAGAATGCTTCGAAATCCTCAGAAGAAATGAGCAGAAGTGGGCGCCTGGACGCAGGTAACCAACAAGAAATAGAGAGAGAGAGAGGAAGAAAAAAAAAAGAGAGGAAAAGAGAAAAAGGGGGATCCACCTCGAAGTAATGCGAAAGCGGTACCGAGGTGGTTAACATATCCCGAAAGAGATAAGGGGGGTTTTTAGCCGGTAGAC
>OZ010656.1:35341930-35354430 GCA_963932375.1 Phania funesta | reverse complement strand
AATAATAATAATTTTTTTTTTTTTGGGCACAAGGTGGGAAAAAATGCATTACGCATCTAACGAGAATCGTCATTCTTCGTCGTATGCCGGGCTCCTATGGAAGTCTACCGGCTAAAAACCTCCCTTATCTCTTTCGCGATATGTTAACCACCTCGGTACGGCTTTCGCATTACTTCGAGGTGGATCCCCCTTTTTCTCTTTTCGTTTCTTTTTTTTTTTTTCTTCCTCCCTCTCTCTCTCTATTTCTTGTTGGTTACCTGCGTCCAGTCGCCCACTTCTGCTCATTTCTTCCGAGGATTTCGAAGCATTCTATGCTGCATCTAAGTCTCCTTTCTTCGTTCATAGTACGTACTGGATGTATTTTTCTATAGCGTCCCAGCTTTCTTCGCTTTCTGTCATTTTTACTACTATATTTGTGACTGTTATTTGGCCAACTTGCTCTTCTAGTGATAATAATAATAATAATAATAATAATAATAATAATAATAATAATAAATTTTTTTTTTTTTTGGGCACAAGGTGGGAAAAAATGCATTACGCATCTAACGAGAATCGTCATTCTTCGTCGTATGCCGGGCTCCTATGGAAGTCTACCGGCTAAAAACCCCCCTTATCTCTTTCGGGATATGTTTACCACCTCGGTACCGCTTTCGCATTACTTCGAGGTGGATCTCCCTTTTTCTCTTTTCCTCTCTTTTTTTTTCTTCCTCTCTCTCTCTCTATTTCTTGTTGGTTACCTGCGTCCAGGCGCCTACTTCTGCTCATTTCTTCTGAGGATTTCGAAGCATTCTATGCTGCATCTAAGTTTCCTTTCTTCGTTCGTAGTACGTACTGGATGTATTTTTCTATAGCGTCCCAGCTTTCTTCGCTTTCTGTCATTTTTACTACCATATTTGTGACTGTTATTTGGCCAACTTGCTCTTCTAGTGATAATAATAATAATAATAATAATAATAATAATAATAATGATAATAATAATAATAATAATAATAATAATAATAATAATAATAATAATAATAATAATAACAATAATAATAATAATAATAATAATAATAATAATAATAATAATAATAATAATAATAATAATAATAATAATAATAATAATAATAACAATAATAATAATAATAATAATAATAATAATAATAATAACAATAATAATAATAATAATAATAATAATAATAATAATAATAATAATTTTTTTTTTTTTGGGCACAAGGTGGGAAAAAATGCATTACGCATCTAACGAGAATCGTCATTCTTCGTCGTATGCCGGGCTCCTATGGAAGTCTACCGGCTAAAAACCCCCCTTATCTCTTTCGGGATATGTTTACCACCTCGGTACCGCTTTCGCATTACTTCGAGGTGGATCCCCCTTTTTCTCTTTTCCTCTCTTTTTTTTTCTTCCTCTCTCTCTCTCTATTTCTTGTTGGTTACCTGCGTCCAGGCGCCTACTTCTGCTCATTTCTTCTGAGGATTTCGAAGCATTCTATGCTGCATCTAAGTTTCCTTTCTTCGTTCGTAGTACGTACTGGATGTATTTTTCTATAGCGTCCCAGCTTTCTTCGCTTTCTGTCATTTTTACTACCATATTTGTGACTGTTATTTGGCCAACTTGCTCTTCTAGTGATAATAATAATAATAATAATAATAATAATAATGATAATAATAATAATAATAATAATAATAATAATAATAATAATAATAATAATAATGATAATAATAATAATAATAACAATAATAATAATAATAATAATAATAATAATAATAATAATAATAATAATAATAATCATAATAATAATAATAATAATAATAATAATAATAATAATAATAATAATAATAATAATAATAATAATAATCATAATAATAATAATAATAATAATAATAATAATAAAAATATAATTTTTAAAAAAAAGACCTTCAAGCTTGGACAATTTTAAATAAAATAATAATAATAATAATAATAATAATAATAATAATAATAATAAT
This sequence comes from Phania funesta, assembly GCA_963932375.1. Lineage (NCBI taxonomy): Eukaryota > Metazoa > Arthropoda > Insecta > Diptera > Tachinidae > Phania > Phania funesta. The sequence continues at coordinate 35,352,444 of OZ010656.1, read as the reverse complement.
AATAATAACAATAATAATAATAATAATAATAATAATAATAATAATAATAATAATAATTTTTTTTTTTTTGGGCACAAGGTGGGAAAAAATGCATTACGCATCTAACGAGAATCGTCATTCTTCGTCGTATGCCGGGCTCCTATGGAAGTCTACCGGCTAAAAACCCCCCTTATCTCTTTCGGGATATGTTAACCACCTCGGTACCGCTTTCGCATTACTTCGAGGTGGATCCCCCTTTTTCTCTTTTCCTCTCTTTTTTTTCTTCCTCTCTCTCTCTCTCTCTATTTCTTGTTGCTTACCTGCGTCCAGGCGCCCACTTCTGCTCATTTCTTCTGAGGATTTCGAAGCATTCTATGCTGCATCTAAGTCTCCTTTCTTCGTTCGTAGTACGTACTGGATGTATTTTTCTATAGCGTCCCAGCTTTCTTCGCTTTCTGTCATTTTTACTACTATATTTGTGACTGTTATTTGGCCAACTTGCTCTTCTAGTGATAATAATAATAATAATAATAATAATAATAATAATAAATTTTTTTTTTGGGCACAAGGTGGGAAAAAATGCATTACGCATCTAACGAGAATCGTCATTCTTCGTCGTATGCCGGGCTCCTATGGAAGTCTACCGGCTAAAAACCCCCCCTTATCTCTTTCGGGATATGTTAACCACCTCGGTACCGCTTTCGCATTACTTCGAGGTGGATCCCCCTTTTTCTCTTTTCCTCTTTTTTTTTCTTCCTCTCTCTCTCTCTCTATTTCTTGTTGGTTACCTGCGTCCAGGCGCACACTTCTGCTCATTTCTTCTGAGGATTTCGAAGCATTCTATGCTGCATCTAAGTCTCCTTTCTTCGTTCGTAGTACGTACTGGATGTATTTTTCTATAGCGTCCCAGCTTTCTTCGCTTTCTGTCATTTTTACTACCATATTTGTGACTGTTATTTGGCCAACTTGCTCTTCTAGTGATAATAATAATAATAATAATAATAATTATGATAATAATAATAATAATAATAATAATAATAATAATAATAATAATAATAATAATAATAATAATAATTATGATAATAATAATAATAATAATAATAATAATAATAATAATAATAACAATAATAATAATAATAATAATAATAATAATAATAATGATAATAATAATAATAATAATAATAATAATAATAATAATAATAATAATCATAATAATAATAATAATAATAATAATAATAATAATAATAATAATAATAATAATAATAATAATAATAATAATCATAATAATAATAATAATAATAATAATCATAATAATAATAATAATAATAATAATAATAATCATAATAATAATAATAATAAAAATATAATTTAAAAAAAAAAAAGACCTTCAAGCTTGGACAATTTTAAATAAAATAATAATAATAATAATAATAATAATAATAATAATAATAATAATAACAATAATAATAATAATAATAATAATAATAATAATAATAATAATAATAATAATAATAATAATAATAATAATAATAATGATAATAATAATAATAATAATAATAATAATTTTTTTTTTTGGGCACAAGGTGGGAAAAAATGCATTACGCATCTAACGAGAATCGTCATTCTTCGTCGTATGCCGGGCTCCTATGGAAGTCTACCGGCTAAAAACCCCCCTTATCTCTTTCGGGATATGTTTACCACCTCGGTACCGCTTTCGCATTACTTCGAGGTGGATCCCCCTTTTTCTCTTTTCCTCTCTTTTTTTTTCTTCCTCTGTCTCTCTCTCTCTCTATTTCTTGTTGGTTACCTGCGTCCAGGCGCCCACTTCTGCTCATTTCTTCTGAGGATTTCGAAGCATTCTATGCTGCATCTAAGTCTCCTTTCTTCGTTCATAGTACGTACTGGATGTATTTTTCTATAGCGTCCCAGCTTTCTTCGCTTTCTGTCATTTTTACTACTATATTTGTGACTGTTATTTGGCCAACTTGCTCTTCTAGTGATAATAATAATAATAATAATAATAATAATAATAAATTTTTTTTTTTTTTTTGGGCACAAGGTGGGAAAAAATGCATTACGCATCTAACGAGAATCGTCATTCTTCGTCGTATGCCGGGCTCCTATGGAAGTCTACCGGCTAAAAACCCCCCTTATCTCTTTCGGGATATGTTTACCACCTCGGTACCGCTTTCGCATTACTTCGAGGTGGATCCCCCTTTTTCTCTTTTCCTCTCTTTTTTTTTCTTCCTCTCTCTCTCTCTATTTCTTGTTGGTTACCTGCGTCCAGGCGCCTACTTCTGCTCATTTCTTCTGAGGATTTCGAAGCATTCTATGCTGCATCTAAGTTTCCTTTCTTCGTTCGTAGTACGTACTGGATGTATTTTTCTATAGCGTCCCAGCTTTCTTCGCTTTCTGTCATTTTTACAACCATATTTGTGACTGTTATTTGGCCAACTTGCTCTTCTAGTGATAATAATAATAATAATAATAATAATAATAATGATAATAATAATAATAATAATAATAATAATAATAATAATAATAATAACAATAATAATAATAATAATAATAATAATAATAATAATAATAATAATAATAATAATAATAATAATAATCATAATAATAATAATAATAATAATAATAATAATAATAATAATAATAATAAAAATATAATTTTTAAAAAAAAGACCTTCAAGCTTGGACAATTTTAAATAAAATAATAATAATAATAATAATAATAATAATAATAATAATAATAACAATAATAATAATAATAATAATAATAATAATTTTTTTTTTTTTGGGCACAAGGTGGGAAAAAATGCATTACGCATCTAACGAGAATCGTCATTCTTCGTCGTATGCCGGGCTCCTATGGAAGTCTACCGGCTAAAAACCCCCCTTATCTCTTTCGGGATATGTTAACCACCTCGGTACCGCTTTCGCATTACTTCGAGGTGGATCCCCCTTTTTCTCTTTTCCTCTCTTTTTTTTTCTTCCTCTCTCTCTCTCTCTCTATTTCTTGTTGCTTACCTGCGTCCAGGCGCCCACTTCTGCTCATTTCTTCTGAGGATTTCGAAGCATTCTATGCTGCATCTAAGTCTCCTTTCTTCGTTCGTAGTACGTACTGGATGTATTTTTCTATAGCGTCCCAGCTTTCTTCGCTTTCTGTCATTTTTACTACTATATTTGTGACTGTTATTTGGCCAACTTGCTCTTCTAGTGATAATAATAATAATAATAATAATAATAATAATAATAATAATAATAATAATAATAAATTTTTTTTTTGGGCACAAGGTGGGAAAAAATGCATTACGCATCTAACGAGAATCGTCATTCTTCGTCGTATGCCGGGCTCCTATGGAAGTCTACCGGCTAAAAACCCCCCCCTTATCTCTTTCGGGATATGTTAACCACCTCGGTACCGCTTTCGCATTACTTCGAGGTGGATCCCTCTTTTTTTTTCTTCCTCTCTCTCTCTCTCTATTTCTTGTTGGTTACCTGCGTCCAGGCGCACACTTCTGCTCATTTCTTCTGAGGATTTCGAAGCATTATATGCTGCATCTAAGTCTCCTTTCTTCGTTCGTAGTACGTACTGGATGTATTTTTCTATAGCGTCCCAGCTTTCTTCACTTTCTGTCATTTTTACTACCATATTTGTGACTGTTATTTGGCCAACTTGCTCTTCTAGTGATAATAATAATAATAATAATAATAATAATAATAATAATAATAATAATAATAATAAATTTTTTTTTTTGGGCACAAGGTGGGAAAAAATGTATTACGCATCTAACGAGAATCGTCATTCTTCGTCGTATGCCTGGCTCCTATGGAAGTGTACCGGCTAAAAACCCCCCTTATCTCTTTCGGGATATGTTAACCACCTCGGTACCGCTTTCGCATTACTTCGAGGTGGATCCCCCTTTTTCTCTTTTCCTCTCTTTTTTTTTCTTCCTCTCTCTCTCTCTCTATTTCTTGTTGGTTACCTGCGTCCAGGCGCCAACTTCTGCTCATTTCTTCTGAGGATTTCGAAGCATTCTATGCTGCATCTAAGTCTCCTTTCTTCGTTCGTAGTAAGTACTGGATGTATTTTTCTATAGCGTCCCAGCTTTCTTCGCTTTCTGTCATTTTTACTACTATATTTGTGACTGTTATTTGGCCAACTTGCTCTTCTAGTGATAATAATAATAATAATAAATTTTTTTTTTTGGGCACAAGGTGGGAAAAAATGCATTACGCATCTAACGAGAATCGTCATTCTTCGTCGTATGCCGGGCTCCTATGGAAGTCTACCGGCTAAAAACCCCCCCTTATCTCTTTCGGGATATGTTAACCACCTCGGTACCGCTTTCGCATTACTTCGAGGTGGATCCCCCTTTTTCTCTTTTCCTCTTTTTTTTCTTCCTCTCTCTCTCTCTCTATTTCTTGTTGGTTACCTGCGTCCAGGCGCACACTTCTGCTCATTTCTTCTGAGGATTTCGAAGCATTCTATGCTGCATCTAAGTCTCCTTTCTTCGTTCGTAGTACGTACTGGATGTATTTTTCTATAGCGTCTCAGCTTTCTTCGCTTTCTGTCATTTTTACTACCATATTTGTGACTGTTATTTGGCCAACTTGCTCTTCTAGTGATAATAATAATAATAATAATAATAATAATAATTATGATAATAATAATAATAATAATAATAATAATAATAATTATGATAATAATAATAATAATAATAATAATAATAATAATAACAATAATAATAATAATAATAATAACAATAATAATAATAATAATAATAATAATAATAATAATAATAATAATAATAATAATAATGATAATAATAATAATAATAATAATAATAATAATAATAATAATAATAATAATAATAATCATAATAATAATAATAATAATAATAATAATAATAATAATAATAATAATAATAATAATAATAATAATAATCATAATAATAATAATAATAATCATAATAATAATAATAATAATAATAATAATAATAATAATAATAATAATAATCATAATAATAATAATAATAATCATAATAATAATAATAATAATAATAATAATAAAAATATAATTTTTTAAAAAAAAGACCTTCAAGCTTGGACAATTTTAAATAAAATAATAATAATAATAATAATAATAATAATAACAATAATAATAATAATAATAATAATAATAATAATGATAATAATAATAATAATAATAATAATAATAATAATAATAATAATAATAATAATAATAATAATAATAATAACAATAATAATATTAATAATAATAATAATAATAATAATAATAATAATTTTTTTTTTTTTGGGCACAAGGTGGGAAAAAATGCATTACGCATCTAACGAGAATCGTCATTCTTCGTCGTATGCCGGGCTCCTATGGAAGTCTACCGGCTAAAAACCTCCCTTATCTCTTTCGGGATATGTTAACCACCTCGGTACCGCTTTCGCATTACTTCGAGGTGGATCCCCCTTTTTCTCTTTTCCTCTCTATTTTTTTTCTTCCTCTCTCTCTCTCTCTCTATTTCTTGTTGGTTACCTGCGTCCAGGCGCCCACTTCTGCTCATTTCTTCTGAGGATTTCGAAGCATTCTATGCTGCATCTAAGTCTCCTTTCTTCGTTCGTAGTACGTACTGGATGTATTTTTCTATAGCGTCCCAGCTTTCTTCGCTTTCTGTCATTTTTACTACTATATTTGTGACTGTTATTTGGCCAACTTGCTCTTCTAGTGATAATAATAATAACAATAATAATAATAATAATAATAATAATAATAATAATAATAATAATAATAATAATAATAATAATAATAATGATAATAATAATAATAATAATAACAACAATAATAATAATAATAATAATAATAATAATAATAATAATAATAATAATAATAATAATAATAATAATAATAATAACAATAATAATAATAATAATAATAATATTTTTTTTTTTGGGCACAAGGTGGGAAAAAATGCATTACGCATCTAACGAGAATTGTCATTCTTCGTCGTATGCCGGGCTCCTATGGAAGTCTACCGGCTAAAAACCCCCCTTATCTCTTTCGGGATATGTTAACCACCTCGGTACCGCTTTCGCATTACTTCGAGGTGGATCCCCCTTTTTCTCTTTTCCTCTCTTTTTTTTTTCTTCCTCTCTCTCTCTCTATTTCCTGTTGGTTACCTGCGTCCAGGCGCCCACTTCTGCTCATTTCTTCTGAGGATTTCGAAGCATTCTATGCTGCATCTAAGTCTCCTTTCTTCGTTCGTAGTACGTACTGGATGTATTTTTCTATAGCGTCCCAGCTTTCTTCGCTTTCTGTCAATTTTACTGCTATATTTGTGACTGTTATTTGGCCAACTTGCACTTCTAGTGATAATAATAATAATAATAATAATAATTTTTTTTTTTTTTGGGCACAAGGTGGGAAAAAATGCATTACGCATCTAACGAGAATCGTCATTCTTCGTCGTATGCCGGGCTCCTATGGAAGTCTACCGGCTAAAAACCCCCTTTATCTCTTTCGGGATATGTTAACCACCTCGGTACCGCTTTCGCATTACTTCGAGGTGGATCCCCCTTTTTCTCTTTTCCTCTCTTTTTTTTTCTTCCTCTCTCTCTCTCTCTCTCTATTTCTTGTTGTTTACCTGCGTCCAGGCGCCCACTTCTGCTCATTTCTTCTGAGGATTTCGAAGCATTCTATGCTGCATCTAAGTCTCCTTTCTTCGTTCGTAGTACGTACTGGATGTATTTCTCTATAGCGTCCCAGCTTTCTTCGCTTTCTGTCATTTGTACTACTATATTTGTGACTGTTATTTGGCCAACTTGCTCTTCTAGTGATAATAATAATAATAATAATAATTATGATAATAATAATAATAACAATAATAATAATAATAATAATAATTATTATTATTTTTTTTTTTTGGCACAAGGTGGGAAAAAATGCATTACGCATCTAACGAGAATCGTCATTCTTCGTCGTATGCCGGGACTTCCTATGGAAGTCTAGCGGCTAAAAACCTCCCTTATCTCTTTCGGGATATGTTAACCACCTCGGTACCGCTTTCGCATTACTTCGAGGTGGATCCCCCTTTTTCTCTTTTCCTCTCTTTTTTTTTCTTCCTCTCTCTTTCTATTTCTTGTTGGTTACCTGCGTCCAGGCGCCTACTTCTGCTCATTTCTTCTGAGGATTTCGAAGCATTCTATGCTGCATCTAAGTCTCCTTTCTTCGCTCGTAGTACGTACTGGATGTATTTTTCTATAGCGTCCCAGCTTTCTTCGCTTTCTGTCATTTTTACTACTATATTTGTGACTGTTATTTGGCCAACTTGCTCTTCGAGTGATAATAATAATAATAATAATAATTTTTTTTTTTTTTGGCACAAGGTGGGAAAAAATGCATTACGCATCTAACGAGAATCGTCATTCTTCGTCGTATGCCGGGCTCCTATGGAAGTCTACTGGCTAAAAACCCCCCTTATCTCTTTCGGGATATGTTAACCACCTCGGTACCGCTTTCGCATTACTTCGAGGTGGATCCCCCTTTATCTCTCTTTTTTTTTTTCTTCCTCTCTCTCTCTCTCTCTATTTCTTGTTGGTTACCTGCGTCCAGGCGCCCACTTCTGCTCATTTCTTCTGAGGATTTCGAAGCATTCTATGCTGCATCTAAGTCTCCTTTCTTCGCTCGTAGTACGTACTGGATGTATTTTTCTATAGCGTCCCAGCTTTCTTCGCTTTCTGTCATTTTTACTACTATATTTGTGACTGTTATTTGGCCAACTTGCTCTTTTAGTGATAATAATAATAATAATAATTATGATAATAATAATAATAATAATAATAATAATAATAATAATAATAATAATAACAATAATAATAATAATAATAATAATAATAATAATAATAATAATAATAATAATAATTTTTTTTTTTTTTTTGGGCACAAGGTGGGAAAAAATGCATTATGCATCTAACGAGAATCGTCATTCTTCGTCGTATGCCGGGCTCCTATGGAAGTCTACCGGCTAAAAACCCCCCTTATCTCTTTCGGGATATGTTTACCACCTCGGTACAGCTTTCGCATTACTTCGAGGTGGATCCCCCTTTTTCTCTTTTCCTCTCTTTTTTTTTTCTTCCTCTTTCTCTCTCTCTCTCTATTTCTTGTTGGTTACCTGCGTCCAGGCGCCCACTTCTGCTCATTTCTTCTGAGGATTTCGAAGCAATCTATGCTGCATCTAAGTCTCCTTTCTTCGTTCGTAGTACGTACTGGATGTATTTTCTATAGCGTCCCAGCTTTCTTCGCTTTCTGTCATTTTTACTACTATATTTGTGACTGTTATTTGGCCAACTTGCTCTTCTAGTGATAATAATAATAATAATTGTGATAATAATAATAATAATAATAATAATGATAATAATAATAATAATAATAATAATAATAATAATTTTTTTTTTGGGCACAAGGTGGGAAAAAATGCATTACGCATCTAACGAGAATCGTCATTCTTCGTCGTATGCCGGGCTCCTATGGAAGTCTACCGGCTAAAAACCTCCCGTATCTCTTCCGGGATATGTTAACCACCTCGGTACCGCTTTCGCATTACTTCGAGGTGGATCCCCCTTTTTCTCTTTTCCTCTCTTTTTTTCTTCCTCTCTCTCTCTCTCTCTCTCTATTTCTTGTTGGTTACCTGCGTCCAGGCGCCCACTTCTGCTCATTTCTTCTGAGGATTTCGAAGCATTCTATGCTGCATCTAAGTCTCCTTTCCTCGTTCGTAGTACGTACTGGATGTATTTTTCTATAGCGTCCCAGCTTTCTTCGCTTTCTGTCATTTTTACTACTATATTTGTGACTGTTATTTGGCCAACTTGCTCTTCTAGTGATAATAATAATAATAATAATAATAATAATAATAATAATAATAATAATAATAATAATAATAATGATAATAATAATAATAATAATAATAATAATAATAATAATAATTATGATAATAATAATAATAATAATAACAATAATAATAATAATAATAATAATAATAATAATAATAATAATAATAATAATAATAATAATAATAATAATAATAATAATAATAATGATAATAATAATAATAATAATAATAATAATAATAATAATAATAATAATAATAATCATAATAATAATAATAATAATAATAATAATAACAATAATAATAATAATAATAATAATAATAATAATAATAATAATGATAATAATAATAATAATAATAATAATAATAATAATAATAATAATCATAATAATAATAATAATAATAATAATCATAATAATAATAATAATAATAATAATAATAATAATAATAATAATAATAATAATAATAATAATAATAATAATAATAATAATACTAATAATAATAATAATAATAATAATAATCATAATAATAATAATAATAATAATAATAATAATAATAATAATAATAATAATACTAATAATAATAATCATAATAATAATAAAAATATAATTTTTTAAAAAAAAGACCTTCAAGCTTGGACAATTTGAAATAAAATAATAATAATAATAATAATAATAATAATAATAATAATAATAATAATAATAATAACAATAATAATAATAATAATAATAATTTTTTTTTTTTTTGGGCACAAGGTGGGAAAAAATGCATTACGCATCTAACGAGAATCGTCATTCTTCGTCGTATGCCGGGCTCCTATGGAAGTCTACCGGCTAAAAACCCTCCTTATCTCTTTCGGGATATGTTAACCACCTCGGTACCGCTTTCGCATTACTTCGAGGTGGATCCCCCTTTTTCTCTTTTCCTCTCTTTTTTTTTCTTCCTCTCTCTTTCTATTTCTTGTTGGTTACCTGCGTCCAGGCGCCTACTTCTGCTCATTTCTTCTGAGGATTTCGAAGCATTCTATGCTGCATCTAAGTCTCCTTTCTTCGCTCGTAATACGTACTGGATGTATTTTTCTATAGCGTCCCAGCTTTCTTCGCTTTCCGTCATTTTTACTACTATATTTGTGACTGTTATTTGGCCAACTTGCTCTTCTAGTGATAATAATAATAATAATAATAATAATAATATTTTTTTTTTGGGCACAAGGTGGGAAAAAATGCATTACGCATCTAACGAGAATCGTCATTCTTCGTCGTATGCCGGGCTCCTATGGAAGTCTACTGGCTAAAAACCCCCCTTATCTCTTTCGGGATATGTTAACCACCTCGGTACCGCTTTCGCATTTTTTCGAGGTGGATCCCCCTTTTTCTCTTTATCTCTCTTTTTTTTTTCTTCCTCTCTCTCTCTCTCTCTATTTCTTGTTGGATACCTGCGTCCAGGCGCCCACTTCTGCTCATTTCTTCTGAGGATTTCGAAGCATTCTATGCTGCATCTAAGTCTCCTTTCTTCGCTCGTAGTACGTACTGGATGTATTTTTCTATAGCGTCCCAGCTTTCTTCGCTTTCTGTCATTTTTACTACTTTATTTGGGACTGTTATTTGGCCAACTTGCTCTTCTAGTGATAAT
>OZ010656.1:35329430-35331930 GCA_963932375.1 Phania funesta | reverse complement strand
CTTGTTGGTTACCTGCGTCCAGGCGCCCACTTCTGCTCATTTCTTCTGAGGATTTCGAAGCATTCTATGCTGCATCTAAGTCTCCTTTCCTCGTTCGTAGTACGTACTGGATGTATTTTTCTATAGCGTCCCAGCTTTCTTCGCTTTCTGTCATTTTTACTACTATATTTGTGACAGTTATTTGGCCAACTTGCTCTTCTAGTGATAATAATAATAATAATAATAATAATAATAATAATAATAATAATAATAATAATAATAATAATAATAATAATAATAATAATAATAATAATGATAATAATAATAATAATAATAATAATAATAATAATTATGATAATAATAATAATAATAATAACAATAATAATAATAATAATAATAATAATAATAATAATAATAATAATAATAATTTTTTTTTTTGGGCACAAGGTGGGAAAAAATGCATTACGCATCTAACGAGAATCGTCATTCTTCGTCGTATGCCGGGCTCCTATGGAAGTCTACCGGCTAAAAACCTCCCTTATCTCTTTCGGGATATGTTAACCACCTCGGTACCGCTTTCGCATTACTTCGAGGTGGATCCCCCTTTTTCTCTTTTCCTCTCTTTTTTTTCTTCCTCTCTCTCTCTCTCTATTTCTTGTTGGTTACCTGCGTCAAGGCGCCCACTTCTGCTCATTTCTTCTGAGGATTTCGAAGCATTCTATGCTGCATCTAAGTCTCCTTTCTTCGTTCGTAGTACGTACTGGATGTATTTTTCTATAGCGTCCCAGCTTTCTTCGCTTTCTGTCATTTTTACTACTATATTTGTGACTGTTATTTGGCCAACTTGCTCTTCTAGTGATAATAATAATAATAATAACAATAACAATAATAATAATAATGATAATAGTAATAATAATAATAATAATAATAATAATAATAATAATAATAATAATAATAATAATAATAATAACAATAATAATAATAATAATAATAACAATAATAATAATAATAATAATAATAATAATAATAATAATAATAATAATAATAAAAATAATAATAATAATAATAATAAAAAAAAATAATAATAATAATAATAATAATAATAATAATAATGATAATAATAATAATAATAATAATAATAATAATAATAATAATAATAATAATAATAATAATAATAATAATAATAATAATAATAATAATAATAATCATAATAATAATAATAATAATAATAATAATAATAATAATAATAATAATAATAATAATAATAATCATAATAATAATAATAATAATAATAATAATAATAATAATAATAATAATAATAATAATAATAATCATAATAATAATAATAAAAATATAATTTTTTAAAAAAAAGACCTTCAAGCTTGGACAATTTTAAATAAAATAATAATAATAATAATAATAATAATTTTTTTTTTTTTTGGCACAAGGTGGGAAAAAATGCATTACGCATCTAACGAGAATCGTCATTCTTCGTCGTATGCCGGGCTCCTATGGAAGTCTACCGGCTAAAAACCCCCCTTATCTCTTTCGGGATATGTTAACCACCTCGGTACCGCTTTGGCATTACTTCGAGGTGGATCCCCCTTTTTCTCTTTTCCTCTCTTTTTTTTCCTCTCTCTCTCTCTATTTCTTGTTGGTTACCTGCGTCCAGGCGCCCACTTCTGCTCATTTCTTCTGAGGATTTCGAAGCATTCTATGCTGCATCTGAGTCTCCTTTCTTCGTTCGTAGTACGTACTGGATGTATTTTTCTGTAGCGTCCCAGCTTTCTTCGCTTTCTGTCATTTTTACTACTAAATTTGTGACTGTTATTTGGCCAACTTGCTCTTCTAGTGATAATAATAATAATAATAATAATAATAATAACATTTTTTTTTTTGGGCACAAGGTGGGAAAAAATGCATTACGCATCTAACGAGAATCGTCATTCTTCGTCGTATGCCGGGCTCCTATGGAAGTCTACCGGCTAAAAACCTCCCTTATCTCTTTCGGGATATGTTAACCACCTCGGTACCGCTTTCGCATTACTTCGAGGTGGATCCCCCTTTTTCTCTTTTCCTCTCTTTTTTTTCTTCCTCTCTCTCTCTCTATTTCTTGTTGGTTACCTGCGTCAAGGCGCCCACTTCTGCTCATTTCTTCTGAGGATTTCGAAGCATTCTATGCTGCATCTAAGTCTCCTTTCTTCGTTCGTAGTACGTACTGGATGTATTTTTCTATAGCGTCCCAGCTTTCTTCGCTTTCTGTCATTTTTACTACTATATTTGTGACTGTTATTTGGCCAACTTGCTCTTCTAGTGATAATAATAATAATAATAATAATAATAATAATAATAATAATAACAATAATAATAATAATAATAATAATAATAATAATGATAATAATAATAATAATAATAATAATAATAATAATAATAACAATAATAATAATAATAATAACAATAATAATAATAATAATAATAATAATAATAATAATAATAATAATAATAATAATAATAATAATAA
>OZ010656.1:35324430-35326930 GCA_963932375.1 Phania funesta | reverse complement strand
GAAGTCTACCGGCTAAAAACCCCCCTTATCTCTTTCGGGATATGTTAACCACCTCGGTACCGCTTTCGCATTACTTCGAGATGGATCCCCCTTTTTCTCTTTTCCTCTCTTTTTTTTTCTTCCTCTCTCTCTCTATTTCTTGTTGGTTACCTGCGTCCAGGCGCCCACTTCTGCTCATTTCTTCTGAGGATTTCGAAGCATTCTATGCTGCATCTGAGTCTCCTTTCTTCGTTCGTAGTACGTACTGGATGTATTTTTCTATAGCGTCCCAGCTTTCTTCGCTTTCTGTCATTTTTACTACTATATTTGTGACTGTTATTTGGCCAACTTGCTCTTCTAGTGATAATAATAATAATAATAATGATAATAATAATAATAATAATAATGATAATAATAATAATAATAATAATAATAATAATAATAATAATAATAATAATAATAATAATGATAATGATAATAATAATAATAATAATAATAATAATAATAATAATAATAATAATAATAATAATAATAATAATAATAATAATGATAATTAATTCATTTAAAATTGTCCAAGCTTGAAGGTCTGTTTTAAAAAATTATATTTTTATTCTTCGATATTTCGCTACAGCTATAATTTTAATAATAATAATAATAATAATAATAATAATAATAATGATAATAATAATAATTAATTTATTTAAAATTGTCCAAGCTTGAAGGTCTTTTTTAAAAAACTATATTTTTATTCTTCGATATTTCGCTACAGCTATAATTTTAATAATAATAATAATAATAATTAATTTATTTAAAATTGTCCAAGCTTGAAAGTCTTTTTTTTAAAAATTATATTTTTATTCTTCGATATTTCGCTACAGCTATAATTTTAATAATAATAATAATAATAATAATAATAATAATAATAATAATAATTAATTTATTTAAAATTGTCCAAGCTTGAAGGTCTTTTTTAAAAAATTATATTTTTATTCTTCGATATTTCGCTACAGCTATAATTTTAATAATAATAATAATAATAATTTTTTTTTTTTTGGGCACAAGGTGGGAAAAAATGCATTACGCATCTAACGAGAATCGTCATTTTTCGTCGTATGCCGGGCTCCTATGGAAGTCTACCGGCTAAAAACCCCCCTTATCTCTTTCGGGATATGTTAACCACCTCGGTACCGCTTTCGCATTACTTCGAGGTGGATCCCCCTTTTTCTCTTTTCCTCTCTTTTTTTTTCTTCCTCTCTCTCTCTCTCTCTATTTCTTGTTGGTTACCTGCGTCCAGGCGCCCACTTCTGCTCATTTCTTCTGAGGATTTCGAAGCATTCTATGCTGCATCTAAGTCTCCTTTCTTCGTTCGTAGTACGTACTGGATGTATTTTTCTATAGCGTCCCAGCTTTCTTCGCTTTCTGTCATTTTTACTACTATATTTGTGACTGTTATTTGGCCAACTTGCTCTTCTAGTGATAATAATAATAATAATAATAATAATAATAATAATAATAATAATAATAATAATAATAATAATAATAATAACAATAACAATAATAATGATAATAATAATAATAATAATAATAATAATAATAATAATAATAATAACAATAATAATAATAATAATAATAACAATAATAATAATAATAATAATAATAATAATAATAATAATAATAATAAAAATAATAATAATAATAATAATAATAATAATAATAATAATAATAAAAATAATAATAATAATAATAATAATAATAATAATAATAATAATAATGATAATAATAATAATAATAATAATAATAATAATAATAATAATAATAATAATATTCATAATAATAATAATAATAATAATAATAATAATAATAATAATAATAATAATAATAATAATAATAATAATAATCATAATAAAAATAATAATAATAATAATAATAATAATCATAATATTAATAATAATAATAATAATAATAATAATAATAATAATAATAAAAATATAATTTTTAAAAAAAAAGACCTTCAAGCTTGGACAATTTTAAATAAAATAATAATAATAATAACAATAACAATAATAATAATAATAATAATAATAATTTTTTTTTTTTTTTTTTGGCACAAGGTGGGAAAAAATGCATTACGCATCTAACGAGAATCGTCATTCTTCGTCGTATGCCGGGCTCCTATGGAAGTCTACCGGCTAAAACCCCCCTTATCTCTTTCGGGATATGTTAACCACCTCGGTACCGCTTTCGCATTACTTCGAGGTGGATCCCCCTTTTTCTCTTTTCCTCTCTTTTTTTTTCCTCTCTCTCTCTCTATTTCTTGTTGGTTACCTGCGTCCAGGCGCCCACTTCTGCTCATTTCTTCTGAGGATTTCGAAGCATTCTATGCTGCATCTGAGTCTCCTTTCTTCGTTCGTAGTACGTACTGGATGTATTTTTCTATAGCGTCCCAGCTTTCTTCGCTTTCTGTCATTTTTACTACTATATTTGTGACTGTTATTTGGCCAACTTGCTCTTCTAGTGATAA
>OZ010656.1:35314430-35321930 GCA_963932375.1 Phania funesta | reverse complement strand
ATAATAATAATAATAATAATAATAATAATAATAATAATAATAATAATAATGATAATAATAATAATAATAATAATAATAATAATAATAATAACAATAATAATAATAATAATAATAATAATAAAGTTAAGTTTCCTTGCTAGTTGTAAATAAATAAAAACACTTTTTTAAACTTAAACTTTGAAAACAATTTTATTTTACAAATTTTAATATTTAATTTTATTTCAACCGTTCACAATCGATATGCAGCAAAGACTGCCCGTTTCATTTCTTTTGATCTTAAAGAAGACTTAAAATTCTTTTACAATAAATTGCTTAGTTACCAAAAATCAATCAGTTCGATTTCCTATTGGTTAAATCGATCAAAGTTAAAATATATTGAAAAGATTAATAAGCAAAAATTATATTGACCCAATTTACATTGTATTGAAAATCATATTAAGCAAATTTTATATTTCGCAATTCTCATAAACCAGGAAATGTAATTCGATATTTAAAAGTTCAATAGTATAAAAAGTTTAATGACATAAAAAGTTCTACAACTTAAAATAAATTTAATTGCTGGTTTCAGCAATGTTGTTTACTCCTTCCTCTTTAAAAATCTGCGTCCCGCAGATCACGTGTGTTGGTTGAGAAGTGACTCCAGTTAAGGCAATAGCTTGGACAACGGGAAAATTCAGATTCCTCGTCATTTTGTACCACAACACTCCGATACAGATTCCTAGGATGATTATTATGCCAGTTTGGCTAAAAAAGGTCAAATTCATCTTGGTTCCAAGGTGTTGTAGGCTATCGATATTGGTGAGGCTGATGTTGTGAACTTGTTCGATATTAACCAACAACTTCTCGTCTGTTACGCTTGTTAGGACAGGAGGAAGTGGTTGCGTTTTGATACTCGATGTGCTGGAGAATGTCTCGTTGCCGATTAGTAGCGTTTCATTAGAAAGTTGAATCAGGTAGGTGCCATTTAATATTTCAGTTTGATACGGACCTTTTATTAAACCCACGAAGTTGGTTAGGAAAATAGTGTCTGGTGTTAACATTTCAACAATTTGATTTTGCGTGATACTGTAGCGGCAGCTAGCGTTACCTCCTTTAAGAATTCGAGGTATGCAGGTTTCTTCAGCCAGTTGAGCAAGAGATGATTTTTCCCAAACTGTTGCTTGGTTTATAGTTAGGCATTGACTTTTCACACCGTACGTTTCATTCTGGCTAATTAAAATTTCATTATATGGTAATTCAATTTGCTTCCCTCCTCTAATTGTTGTTCGGGCAATAAATCGGTGATAGGGGCTTGCCTTCAGCTTTGGTATGGATAAGACGTATAGCAAAAGAGACCCATTAGTATATATAGATGGATTGCCGTATTCTATAGCTTCTACTGCGTTGGCGTAGGGCAAGGTTTCCATCTCGGTGATTATGTTTTCGACTTCCGCCCTATCCAATAAGTTCGTGTTAACGATTCCGCTTTTGGCCAGTTGGCACGCTCGCACAATTTCATTAATGATATCCTTAAGAATAAGGACTTGGTTAACAGTGTCTTGTCCGACTCGCTCAACTTCTTTGCCATTGCTTATTTCATTCATTTTGTTGATAAGACTGTTGGTTTTCCGCACGATGTCGTCCGTGGTCTTAAGGAGTTGTGAATTTATTTTATACTGTTCATTATTGTTGTGAACTATTTCGTTTTGGCTTTTCAAAACTGCATTCCAGTCTGCTGCGTCTGGGTTGCCTGCTACCCATTTCCAGGCGGAACCTATCCAATCAATTGATCTTCTTATTTTCCTTTGTACACTCCCCAGTTCCATTAGCCTATCGTGTACTTGACCCAGATGATAGTTGATAATTTCTTTGGTTTTGCTTGGAGGTATTAGCTTTTCAACCAACAACGTGACATTCTCAGCAATCTTCGTATACTCATCTAGATTTGCAACATGAACCAGCTTAAAGTTGCCGTTGATTGTCCATGCGTTGCCTGCTCGTATGGTGACTATGGGGGCGTCGTAATGGTATACCTGTGCTGCACTCGATGTGTTAATACCCATGTGTATGAGGGTGAAAATATATATTGGTAGAAACATTTTCTGTAAAATAATAATTCTTAATGGTTAGGAAATACTAAGGGTATGTAAATGCAAAGCAGTTTTTTTTTTTTATTTTTTTTTTTATTTTTTTCTTATAAATATTTAGGTATTTTTTCCTAATTTATTTAGTGATTTTTTTGTCATAAGTATTCTCTTTTTTTTTTTTTTATAATTCTGCATCAGCCAGTTTTTGAATAGTTTCTTGGTTCACTCGGAACACTAAGTGATGAACTTATACCCTGCCGCCGTTGCATATATATGCCTTTATGCAACTTACCAAGCAGAGCATCAGCTCATCTCCCGAATACTGTCCAGGCCTAGCTGATGTTCTCTATATTATGTTATATGACAATTATATAATACATTTTTCAATTTTATGCGTCAATTGCGCTTTTTATTTTCATTATATTGTGAAAGGAAGTAAAGGAATATATTTTAAATTTAATCTTCTTATACGTTCTTTTTAAGATTTTTAATGTGAGCTTTATGGATCCTTTTACCACTTGCCGTTCGTACTGTTACCCTGTTGTCTTTTCCTACTATCTCTTTTCTGTAAACTGGCTTATTTTTGGCTTTTATATTTTTTATTTTAACAAATATTGCGTCACCTTTTTTGTATTTTCTAGGCAAAGAACGTTTTTTATTCATACGTTTGGTTCTTTCTTTTACATTTCTTTTAATAAGTTTTCGGAGGTCTTTATTTATTTTATAACGTGCTTCAATCAGCTTGTCCATATCAGAAGTTCCTATTCTGTTAAAGAACACATCGCTGGGTCTTTTGCCAGTTACTGAGTGTATAGTACTATTGTATCTGTCTACCGCGACATATATTAATTCTTGTACGCTAAGTTCGGAATAATCTGTCTTCAAACACCTATAGATTTCAATTAGCGTTGAGTGCAGACGCTCCACTTGTCCATTTACTTCACTACGTTGCGATGGCGTCAGGTAAATTTTTATTCCTAATCTTTCTAGGAAGTCCCTAATCAAAGGACTAAGAAAACTTCTTTCATTGTCTGTTACTAAAATCTTCGGTGCTGTAAAATAGTGAAGAATTTTAACTAATTTTTCTCTGATGTGTAATACAGACCTGTCACTTATGTGAAAAAGTTTTGCAAACTTGGAGAATTTGTCTAGCACAGACAAGAATTTTTGATCTTGTATCTCAAATATATCCATGTGCAAAATTTCACATGGCATAAGTGGGATGGGTGCTTCTTGAAATTGAGGTTTGAAAGGGTTTCTGTCGTATTTATTGCCTTTGCATATTTCACAACGATCTACAAAACTTTTTATCAAAGCGTACATTCTAGGGAAGTAATATTTATCTAATATCTGTTTCCTATTTTCTTTGGCGTTTCTATGCGCTCTTTGATGTTCTTTCTGAATTACTTCGAATTGGTGGTCTTCCAAACTAATGTCGGTGACTACTTTTTGTGCAATTCTAATTTTATACCCAGAAAAATGTTGTAAATAGATGTCCTGCAGAGTTTGTAAGCATATTTCGGGAGCTTTAATACCATTAATTATATTAGGATTCAATAATTTTCTGAGAATGCTTAGAAGCTTTTCTTTATTCCATTCGGGCGATGAAACGTAGTGTCGATGAACGTTATTATGAGGCGTTTCTTGTGATTGCAAATCGGGGCCAAATTTAAAAATTATTTGATTTCTGAAAACATTGATTGGAACTTCTACATGCGGCATAAGGTCAGATCCATCTTGATCGGCGCTGTGTACAGTTGAGTCAGTTGATTCAGTATCATAATCTCTTGCTTCTGATGCTGTTCTTGTAGTTTCTGAGTGTTTATCTTCTACCTCAGAGGCTGTTTCGGTACGCTGTGAATCACCTTCGCTGGCTGTTTCAGTAAATTCGTCGCTGATATGGTTAACACTAGTTTTCAATCTAGAGAGAGCATCTGCAACAAAATTTGATCTACCTGGTTTGTAGATTAATTCGTGATTATACTCTTCTATGCGTGCCTTCCATCTTTTTAATTTTGCATTAAAATTCCTGTTACCTAAGGCAAAAGTAAAAGGCTGATGGTCGGTGTAAATTTTTATTTTTTTCGCACCATATAAATAATTTCTGAGATTGTCTAGTGCCCATATAATAGCCAACATTTCTTTTTCATTTGTGGCATATCCTTCTTTTGTTTTATTTAGCGACCTAGATATGTATGCGATAGGTTTATCTTTACCGATTTCGCCCTGTGAAAGAACAGCTCCAATTGCGTAGTTGGAGGCATCAGTGGTTATGTTAAATGGTTTATCGAAATCAGGGAATTCAAGAATATCAGCTGTAGTTAAAAGATTTTTTAATTTTTGAAAAGCCAAGAGTGTCTCGCCATCCAATGTTATTGGTACCTTTCTCGATTGCGTAGCTTTAACCTGCGCGTTTTCGCCTCGTTTGCTCCAACGAATTTATTCTAATCCTAAGCTCATTTAAATCATTAGCCTGCTCTATCCTAGCTAATCTATTTTCCATAGACTTTGCCTGTTCTAACAATCGATTAACCGCTCCAGTGAGGGCAGTAACAGTATCTCTTATTTCGTCCATAATTATTTTGTAAAAAAAAGAAATGTGGTAAAAGGATTCACTCACCTGAAAAATTTATCAGCAACGGGATTGGATACACTTCCACTTCCTTTATATTTTAATTTTTTGTAATTTTTAGTTTATACTTATATTTTTTTAAAATTTTCTTTTTTGATAAACTGCAATGCTTTTTTTTAATTTTTTTTATTTATTATTATTTTTTTTTTTATTAAACTCTTTCAATTGAATTTTCCGATTCAATTTTTTCAATTTAATTTTTTTAATTTAATTTTTTCAATTTAATTTTTAATCTGAATTTTTCAGTTTACTTTTTTCATTTAAAAAATTTTTTATACAATTTTTCAATTTAAAATTTTTTTAATTCAATTTTTCAATTTCAATTTTTAATTTTAATTTTCAATCAACTTTTTCATTTAAAAAAAATTTTTTCCAATTTAATTTTTTGAATTAAATTTTTCAATTAAAAAACAAATTTTCTCAATTCACACTTCTATAAACTTTATTTAATAAAAAAAAATTAAATTTTTTCAGAGGGATAATATCCCCTGTGAGTCCTTGCTGCTACCGACGCGATCTAGCTAGGAAACCTGTTATCCTCGCGGAAGGTCCGTATTTTTCCTTTTTGGCACCCCACTTTGATTTTCGCGGGAGCCTACTGCGGTACGGATTGCTTCACTTTCACTCTGATAACCTTTCGTGATTTTTTGTTAAATTGGAATCACCAGGAATATCAGTTTGGTGAAGGAGGATGCCTTTGATTAATTTTATTATAATAATTAATTTTTTTATAGATCCTGGAGTGCTCCGTAGAGATCGCAGGATATTTATTAATTTATTTTATTTCTGGAGAGCTCCGTAGAGATCGCAGAAATTTTTTATTTTTTTTATTTTTTATAAGGAGACCTTAAATCAGGTCCCTGCTCGGGCGCCAGTTAAGTTTCCTTGCTAGTTGTAAATAAATAAAAACACTTTTTTAAACTTAAACTTTGAAAACAATTTTATTTTACAAATTTTAATATTTAATTTTATTTCAACCGTTCACAATCGATATGCAGCAAAGACTGCCCGTTTCATTTCTTTTAATCTTAAAGAAGACTTAAAATTCTTTTACAATAAATTGCTTAGTTACCAAAAATCAATCAGTTCGATTTCCTATTGGTTAAATCGATCAAAGTTAAAATATATTGAAAAGATTAATAAGCAAAAATTATATTGACCCAATTTACATTGTATTGAAAATCATATTAAGCAAATTTTATATTTCGCAATTCTCATAAACCAGGAAATGTAATTCGATATTTAAAAGTTCAATAGTATAAAAAGTTTAATGACATAAAAAGTTCTACAACTTAAAATAAATTTAATTGCTGGTTTCAGCAATGTTGTTTACTATAATGATAATAATGATATTAATAATAATAATAATAATAATAATAATAATAATAATAATAATAATAATAATAATAATAATAATAATAATAATGATAATAATAATAATAATAATAATAATAATAATAATAATAATAATAACAATAATAATAATAATAATAATAATAATAATAATAATAATAATAATAATAATAATAATGATAATAATAATAATAATAATAATAATAATAATAATAAAAATAATAATGATAATGATAATAATAATAATAACAATATTAATAATAATAATAATAATAATAATAATAATAATAATAATAATAATGATAATAATAATAATAATAATAATAATAATAATAATAATAATAATAATAATAACAATAATAATAATAATAATAATAATAATAATAATAATAATAATAATAATAATGATAATTAATTCATTTAAAATTGTCCAAGCTTGAAGGTCTGTTTTAAAAAATTATATTTTTATTCTTCGATATTTCGCTACAGCTATAATTTTAATAATAATAATAATAATAATTAATTTATTTAAAATTGTCCAAGCTTGAAGGTCTTTTTTAAAAAATTATATTTTTATTCTTCGATATTTCGCTACAGCTATAATTTTAATAATAATAATAATAATAATAATAATTTATTTATTTAAAATTGTCCAAGCTTGAAAGTCTTTTTTTAAAAAATTATATTTTTATTCTTCGATATTTCGCTACAGCTATAATTTTAATAATAATAATAATAATAATAATTAATTTATTTAAAATTGTCCAAGCTTGAAGGTCTTTTTTAAAAAATTATATTTTTATTCTTCGATATTTCGCTACAGCTATAATTTTAATAATAATAATAATAATAATAATAATAATTTTTTTTTTTTTGGGCACAAGGTGGGAAAAAATGCATTACGCATCTAACGAGAATCGTCATTTTTCGTCGTATGCCGGGCTCCTATGGAAGTCTACCGGCTAAAAACCCCCCTTATCTCTTTCGGGATATGTTAACCACCACGGTACCGCTTTCGCATTACTTCGAGGTGGATCCCCCTTTTTCTCTTTTCCTCTCTTTTTTTTTCTTCCTCTCTCTCTATTTCTTGTTGGTTACCTGCGTCCAGGCGCCCACTTCTGCTCATTTCTTCTGAGAATTTCGAAGCATTCTATACTGCATCTAAGTCTCCTTTCTTCGTTCGTATTACGTACTGGATGTATTTTTCTATAGCGTCCCAGCTTTCTTCGCTTTTTGTCATTTTTACTACTATATTTGTGACTGTTATTTGGCCAACTTGCTCTTCTAGTGATAATAATAATAATAATAATAATAATAACAATAATAATAATAATAATAATAATAATGATAATAATAATAATAATAATAACAATAATAATAATAATAATAATAATAATAATAATAATAATTTTTTTTTTTTGAACACAAGGTGGGAAAAAATGCATTACG
>OZ010656.1:35296930-35299430 GCA_963932375.1 Phania funesta | reverse complement strand
CCTTTTTCTCTTTTCCACTCTTTTTTTTTTCTTCCTCTCTCTCTCTCTATTTCTTGTTGGTTACCTGCGTCCAGGCGCCCACTTCTGCTCATTTCTTCTGAGGATTTCGAAGCATTCTATGCTGCATCTAAGTCTCCTTTCTTCGTTCGTAGTACGTACTGGATGTATTTTTCTATAGCGTCCCAGCTTTCTTCGCTTTCTGTCATTTTTACTACTATATATGTGACTGTTATTTGGCCAACTTGCTCTTCTAGTGATAATAATAATAATAACAATAATAATAATAATAATGATAATAATAATAATAATAATAATAATAATAAAAATAATAATAATAATAATAATAATAATAATAATAATAATAATAATAATAATAATAATAATAATAATAATAACAATAATAATAATAATAATAATAATAATAATAATAATAATAATCATAATAATCATAATCATAATAATAATAATAATAATAATAATAATAATAATAATAATAATAATAATAATAATAATAATAATAATAATAATAATAATGATAATAATAATAATAATAATAATGACAATTAATTCATTTAAAATTGTCCAAGCTTGAAGGTCTTTTTTAAAAAATTATATTTTTATTCTTCGATATTTCGCTACAGCTATAATTTTAATAATAATAATAATAATAATAATAATAATAATGATAATAATAATAATTAATTTATTTAAAATTGTCCAAGCTTGAAGGTCTTTTTTAAAAAATTATATTTTTATTCTTCGATATTTCGCTACAGCTATAATTTTAATATTAATAATAATAATAATAATAATAATAATAATAATAATAATTAATTTATTTAAAATTGTCCAAGCTTGAAGGTCTTTTTTTAAAAAATTATATTTTTATTCTTCGATATTTCGCTACAGCTATAATTTTAATAATAATAATAATAATTTTTTTTTTTTTTGGGCACAAGGTGGGAAAAAATGCATTACGCATCTAACGAGAATCGTCATTCTTCGTCGTATGACGGGCTCCTATGGAAGTCTACCGGCTAAAAACCTCCCTTATCTCCTTCGGGATATGTTAACCACCTCGGTACCGCTTTCGCATTACTTCGAGGTGGATCCCCCTTTTTCTCTTTTCCACTCTTTTTTTTTTCCTCTCTCTCTCTCTCTATTTCTTGTTGGTTACCTGCGTCCAGGCGCCCACTTCTGCTCATTTCTTCTGAGGATTTCGAAGCATTCTATGCTGCATCTAAATCTCCTTTCTTCGTTCGTAGTACGTACTGGATGTATTTTTCTATAGCGTCCCAGCTTTCTTCGCTTTCTGTCATTTTTACTACTATATTTGTGACTGTTATTTGGCCAACTTGTTCTTCTAGTGATAATAATAATAATAATAATAATAATAATAATAATAATAATAATAATAATGATAATAATAATAATAATAATAATAATAATAATAATAATAATAATAATAATAATAATAATAACAATAATAATAATAATAATAATATTAATAATAATAATAATAATAATAACAATAATAATAATAATAATAATAATAATAATAATAATAATAATAATAATAATAATAATAATAATAATAATAATAATAATGATAATTAATTCATTTAAAATTGTCCAAGCTTGAAGGTCTTTTTTAAAAAATTATATTTTTATTCTTCGATATTTCGCTACAGCTATAATTTTAATAATAATAATAATAATAATAATAATAATAATAATAATAATAATAATAATAATAATAATAATAATAATAATAATAATAATTAATTTATTTAATATTGTCCAAGCTTGAAGGTCTTTTTTAAAAAATTATATTTTTATTCTTCGATATTTCGCTACAGCTATAATTTTAATAATAATAATAATAATAATAATTAATTTATTTAAAAATGTCCAAGCTTCAAGGTCTTTTTTTAAAAAATTATATTTTTATTCTTCGATATTTCGCTACAGCTATAATTTTAATAATAATAATAATAATAATAATTTTTTTTTTGGGCACAAGGTGGGAAAAAATGCATTACGCATCTAACGAGAATCGTCATTCTTCGTCGTATGCCGGGCTCCTATGGAAGTCTACCGGCTAAAAACCTCCCTTATCTCTTTCGGGATATGTTAACCACCTCGGTACCGCTTTCGCATTACTTCGAGGTGGATCCCCCTTTTTCTCTTTTCCTCTCTTTTTTTTTTCTTCCTCTCTCTCTCTCTCTCTATTTCTTGTTGGTTACCTGCGTCCAGGCGCCCACTTCTGCTCATTTCTTCTGAGGATTTCGAAGCATTCTATGCTGCATCTAAGTCTCCTTTCTTCGTTCGTCGTACGTACTGGATGTATTTTTCTATAGCGTCCCAGCTTTCTTCGCTTTCTGTCATTTTTACTACTATATTTGTGACTATTATTTGGCCAACTTGCTCTTCTAGTGATAATAATAATAATAATAATAATAATAATAATAATAATAATAATGATAATAATAATAATAAT
>OZ010656.1:35276930-35284430 GCA_963932375.1 Phania funesta | reverse complement strand
ATAATTATGATGGTTGGTAAACAACGCGAAGATTCTCCTTCCAGATCGGAAGCTTTGGAGAAATTAATTGCAAAGAAAGCAAAAGTTGTACAAAATATAGTTCGGATTCGTCAATCCATTAAGGAAAAGACAATTTCGTTTAATCCTATCGAACTAGAATGTCGCTTAGACATTTTAAAAACGTATATTGGCCAAGCAATGAAGCTTCAATCTGATGTGGATAATTTAGATCCCGACAATAATGATAGAGCTGAGCTTGAGGATGTTTGTGTGACAACAAAATCGTTGTTTCTGAGTCTTCTGGCTAAAAGTAGACAGCCAAGCATGCCTGAAACATCTTTTAGTGTACAGGCACATCATTCAAGGCTCCCAAATATGAAGCTTCCTAAATTTACTGGAAAATATGCTGAATATAAAAACTTTATGAGTTTATTCGAGAACTTGGTCCATAATGATCCGACATTGGCAGACATTGAAAAATTTAATCATTTAATATCGTGCTTGTCCGATTCAGCTTTGGGTACAGTCAAAGCTTTTCAGATATCTGAGGAAAATTATCCCAAAGCATTAGCAAGTCTAAAAAAAGTTTATGACAATGAATGTCTGATATTTTTCGATAACATAGCCAAACTTTTTGATTTGCCAAAAATCACAAAGCCTTCATCTTCTGCTTTGCGTAGCATGATTGATACAGTATCTGCTATATATGACTCTTTGTTGTCAATAGGTGATGACAAGAAAATAACAAATGCCATTTTAATACATTTAGTGATGCAGAATTTGCAGTGGTTCCCATAATTCACTTCTACATCGGTATAATACAAGTTCTAATAATAGAAATAGCTACTCTGAACAGCCTTCTACTTCTCATGCTTCTGTAAATTATTCATCATCGGATGAACGAATTATTCTTGCAACTGCTGTAGTGAGAGTAAGAAACAGTTTTGGTCAATTTATACCTGCCAGAGCTCTTTTAGATTCCGGATCTCAACCAAACTTGATATCCGAGGAACTCGCACAGTTGCTAAGATTAAAAAGAGAAGGAGGTAGATTAAATTTAAATGGCATTAGCGAAACAAATTCAGTTTCAAAATCTTATATAATGTTATCTGTCAAGTCGAGGGTAAACTGTACTCAATTCACATCTAAGTTTTGGGTATTGAGTTCAATTACAAATATGCAACCTGATCGTAAAATAAGTACAACTAGCTTAAAAATTCCTAAAAATATAGAATTGGCTGATCCTGGCTTTCACAAACCACAGAAAATTGATTTGTTAATTGGCGCAGAAATTTTCTTTGAGTTAATATGTGTTGGCCAAATAAAGTCTGGCCCAAGCCTACCAATTCTTCAAAAGACTTCGCTTGGATGGATTGTTACTGGAAAGTACAATCAATCAAAATACTCGAGTAACAACAAAGTGTTTCATTTAAGCGCACATATAGAACACGAGAGCAATATTGACTCAATTGTCAGAAAGTTCTGGGAGTTAGAAGAACTGCCAAACGAGTCCACCAAAATATATTCTGAGGAACAACAACAATGTGAGGACAAATTTAGAAATTCAGTACGACGCTTAGTGTCGGGACGATTTGAAGTCTCTTTGCCTTTCAAATCTGATGCAAAATTGCTAGGGTCGTCTTTTGAAACTGCCAAAAGACGATTTCTCTCTTTGGAACGAAAAGTTTCCAAAGATGATTTTATAAAACAGATGTATCATGGTTTTATGAGAGAGTATTTATATTTAGGTCATATGTCACTTTTAGACAAAATACCAGATTCTCCTCATTACTTCATTCCACATCAATGTGTTTTGCGACCCCAGAGTACAACTACTAAACTCCGAGAAGTTTTTGATGCTTCTTGTAGAACTTCTTCACATATATCACTTAACGACTTGCTAATGGTTGGTCCCACTATTCAAGAAGATTTATATTCTACTTTGATCCGTTTTCGATTCCATAAATACGCAATAACTGCTGATATTGAAAAAATGTATCGTCAAGTTTTAGTGGGTGAAAAAGACAGAAATTATCAATTGATCCTTTGGCGAGAGAAACCATCTGAGATTTTAAAAGCGTTTCGTTTAAACACAGTCACTTATGGCACGGCTTCTGCTCCATTTTTAGCCACCAGATGTCTGATTCACTTGAGCGATTTGTACAAAGAGACTTTACCTATTGGGTCAAAAGTTGTTCGCAGTGATTTCTATGTTGATGATTTACTTACTGGAGCTGAAAGCTACCAAGATCTCAATATCATTCGCAACCAGGCAACTAAAATTTTAAGTTCAGCTGGTTTCAACCTTACAAAATGGTTTTCAAACCATCCAGAATTTATAAGCTCATTACAAAATGAAAAATTATTACAAAGCGACTCCGATTTGTCTAAAGCTCTAGGCATACATTGGGCTCCGAAGAATGATACATTTAAGTTTCGTTTGGACGATAATTTTCGAAAGCTAACAGCTACAAAAAGAAACATACTATCAGTTTCTTCTCGATTATTTGACCCTCTCGGACTCGTATGCCCTATAGTAACAAAATCTAAGATCTTATTACAAGAACTGTGGTTGCAAAAGCTTGATTGGGATGAATCTATTCCTATGATACTAAATACTTCATGGGAAAATTTTAAATCTAATTTAATGGACATTGATTCCATTACAGTCCCGAGATTCGTTTACACAACTTCTACCGCAAAAATCCAAATTCATGGATTTGCTGATGCCTCAATTCGAGCGTATGGTTGTTGCATCTACGTTAGGAGCTCCGATTCAAATAAAATAGTATCGAGACTACTTACAGCTAAATCAAAAGTTGCTCCACTCAAAACAAAATCTCTTCCAAAGCTTGAGTTATGTGCTGCACACCTACTGTCTAAGTTGTGGAATCGAATTAAGTCTATGATGAGTTTTAAAATTGAGAGTATTAATTTCTGGACAGATTCAGAAATAACACTTCATTGGATTAAGACACATCCATCCTCACTATCAACTTTTGTTTCAAATCGTGTAGCTGAGATTCAAGAATGGTCAAATCAAGTTATATGGCGCCATGTGCCAACCAAACAGAATCCAGCTGACATCGTTTCAAGAGGATGTGACGTCAAAGAATTAGAAAATTCTATTTGGTTTCAAGGACCTTCTTTTTTGTTAAGTGATAATTCTCATTGGCCTGTTAACGAACATTTCGAGTTAACAGAGAACCAAAAATTATTAGAATTAAAAAAAAACAAATGTATATCTTGCAGTAGAGGTTCCACAAACTTGTTTGCTGGATTTGATTGAAAAATACTCTTCATACAAAAAGTTGCTGCGAGTAACGTCTTTAATATTCAGATTTGTCGATATTCTGAAAAGGCGTAAAATATATAGAAGTTTTATTCCTACTGCAATCGAATTAAAATGGTCATTCTTTAGACTAGTAGAGACAATCCAGAAATTTAATTTTTCTGAGGAGATACTGAAATTACGAAAATCTCTCGTCTTGCCATCAAATATTCAAAGATTGACACCATTCATGCATACGTTCGTTGAAGAGGGACGAACATTCTCACTTTTAAGGGTAGGTGGGAGACTGCTTAATGCAAATTTGAAGTATAATACCAGATTCCCACTTTTATTACCGAAAAGAAATAGTTTTGTCACACTCTATTTGCGAAATCTTCACTTAGAAAATTGCCATGCTGGCACAAAAGCACTTGTAGCTCTATCGCGAGAAAAAATATGGTTGATTAATGCGAAAGAAGAGTGCAGCAGAATAGTTCGCAAATGTGTGCATTGCTTCCGCTACAAACCTAAACTAATGTCCCAAATAATGGGCAACTTACCCACTAATAGAGTGAGAGCTACTCGACCATTTTTAATAGTCGGTGTAGACTTCTGTGGTCCTATTAATGTATCATTAAGAATTCGTGGTAGACCACCATTGAAGATGTATATAGCGGTTTTCGTGTGTTTCCTTAGAAGTGAAACATTTAGAATTAGTGTCAGATCTGTCTACTGATTCTTTTCTTTTATGTTTTAAAAGGTTCGCTGCGAGAAGAGGTCTTCCCAAGGAGGTTTTTTGCGACAACGCAACGAATTTCGTTGGAGCCAGTCGAGTCCTCAAAGGTCTTCAACAAGCGTTCGACAGGAGCCGACCGGCCATCGAATTATACGCAGCGTCGTCCGGGGTGAGGTTCAGCTTCATACCACCTCGGGCACCGCACTTCGGAGGACTGTGGGAAGCAGCCGTCAAACAGGCGAAGTTCCTACTTCTGCGAGCTGTGGGCAACGCGTCACTGAATCAAGAAGAGATAAGCACAATGCTCGCAGAAGTAGAGGCGGTGCTCAACAGTCGACCAATAGCACCGCTGTCTTCAGACCCCAACGACGGAGAAGCGCTCACTCCAGCGCATTTGCTGATAGGAGAGGGTCTGCGTTCGCTGCCGCCAGAATCCGCAGAAGACGTGACAGGCAAAGATGCGAAGTCATGGAAGCGATGGCGTCTGCTTTGCGGTCTCAAGCAAATATTCTGGCAGGCTTGGTATCTAGACTACATTCTGGGTCTTCAAGGCAAAGCCAAGTGGCATCAACAAATGGACAACCTCAAGGTCGATCAATTAGTAATAATTCACGAAGACAATTGCCCGCCACAACAATGGCTGACCGGACGAGTCGTCAGAGTCATCGCAGGAGAAGACGGCATGGTCAGGGTGGCGGAGGTCAAGACCAGAAACGGCGTATATAAACGCCCTATACACAAGTTGGCTCCACTACCATATGATTGAAGACTTTCAGTCTTGCAATGGGGCCGGAATGTTGAGCCATATTTTAATAATAATAATAATAATAATAATAATAATAATAATAATGAATTTATAATACTAAAAAACTAATACTGTTTAAACCCAAAAAATATAATTTAATTTTAAGTACATAGTAAACCCTATAAATGTAAGAGATATGTTAAAACTAACGGTATAAAAGTAGGCTTTTTATGTACCTAAGAAAGAAGAAAATATAAATCACTTGCAAAGTAACACTCAAACTGCCGTGTTTTCGTAAAGTCTTTTTTTTCACCAAAGTGCCCAACCTAGTGTAAAATTATAATTTAATTAATCTGACACTCAAAAAAAAAAGAAGTTTAAATTCCTAAAAATTATTAGGAAAAAACAAATAATATTAATAATAATAATAATAATAATAATAATAATAATAATAATATTAATAATAATAATAATAATAATAATAATAATAATGATAATAATAATAATAATAATAATAATAATAATGATAATGATAATAATTATAATAATAATAATAATAATAATAATAATAATAATAATAATAATAACAATACTAATAATAATAATAATAATAATAATAATAATAATAATAATAATAATAATAATAATAATAATAATAATAATAATAATAATAATAATGATAATAATAATAATTTATTTATTTAAAATTGTCCAAGCTTGAAGGTCTTTTTTAAAAAATTATATTTTTATTCTTCGATATTTCGCTACAGCTATAATTTTAATAATAATAATAATAATAATAATAATAATAATAATAATAATAATGATAATAATAATAATAATAATAATAATAATAATAATAATAATAATAATAATAATAATAATAATAATGATAATAATAATAATAATTAATTTATTTAAAATTGTCCAAGCTTGAAGGTCTTTTTTAAAAAATTATATTTTTGTTCTTCGATATTTCGCTACAGCTATAATTTTAATAATAATAATAATAATAATTTTTTGTTTGTTTTTGGGCATAAGGTGGCATTACGCATCTAACGAGAATCGTCATTCTTCGTCGTATGCCGGGCTCCTATGGAAGTCTACCGGCTAAAAACCTCCCTTATCTCTTTCGGGATATGTTAACCACCTCGGTACCGCTTTCGCATTACTTCGAGGTGGATCCCCCTTTTTCTCTTTTGCTCTCTTTTTTTTTCTTCCTCTCTCTCTGTCTCTCTATTTCTTGTTGGTTACCTGTGTCCAGGCGCCCACTTCTGCTCATTTCTTCTGAGGATTTCGAACCATTCTATGCTGCATCTAAGTCTCCTTTCTTCGTTCGTAGTACGTACTGGATGTATTTTTCTATAGCGTCCCAGCTTTCTTCGCTTTCTGTCATTTTTACTACTATATTTGTGACTGTTATTTGGCCAACTTGCTCTTCTAGTGATAATAATAATAATAATAATAATAATAATAATAATAATAATAATAATAATAATAATAATAATAATAATAATGATAATAATAATAATAATAATAATAATAATAATAATAATAATAATAATAATAATAATAATAACAATAATAATAATAATAATAATAATAATAATAATAATAATAACAATAATAATAATAATAATAATAATAATAATAATGATAATAATAATAATAATAATAATAATAATAATAATAATAATAATAATAATAATAATAATCATAATAATAATAATAATAAAAATATAATTTTTTAAAAAAAAGACCTTCAAGCTTGGACAATTTTAAATAAAATAATAATAATAATAACAATAATAATAATAATAATAATAATTTTTTTTGGGCACAAGGTGGGAAAAAATGCATTACGCATCTAACGAGAATCGTCATTCTTCGTCGTATGCCGGGCTCCTATGGAAGTCTACCGGCTAAAAACCCCCCTTATCTCTTTCGGGATATGTTAACCACCTCGGTACCGCTTTCGCATTACTCCTATGGAAGTCTACAGGCTAAAAACCCCCCTTATCTCTTTCGGGATATATTAACCACCTCGGTACCGCTTTCGCATTACTTCGAGGTGGATCCCCCTTTTTCTCTTTACCTCTCTTTTTTTTTCTTCCTCTCTCTCTCTCTATTTCTTTTTGGTTACCTGCGTCCAGGCGCCCACTTCTGCTCATTTCTTCTGAGGATTTCGAAGCATTCTATGCTGCATCTGAGTCTCCTTTCTTCGTTCGTAGTACGTACTGGATGTATTTTTCTATAGCGTCCCAGCTTTCTTCGCTTTCTGTCATTTTTACTACTATATTTGTGACTGTTATTTGGCCAACTTGCTCTTCTAGTGATAATAATAATAATAATAATAATAATAATAATAATAATAATAATAATAATAATAATAATGATAATAATAATAATAATAATAATAATAATAATAATAATAATAACAATAATAATAATAATAATAATAATAATAATAATAATAATAATAATAATGATAATAATGATAATAATAATAATAATAATAATAATAATAATAATAATAATAATAATAATAATGATAATAATAATAATAATAATAATAATAATAATAATAATAATAATAATAATAACAATAATAATAATAATAATAATAATAATAATAATAATAATAATAATAATAATGATAATTAATTCATTTAAAATTGTCCAAGCTTGAAGGTCTTTTTTAAAAAATTATATTTTTATTCTTCGATATTTCGCTACAGCTATAATTTT
>OZ010656.1:35106916-35111916 GCA_963932375.1 Phania funesta | reverse complement strand
TAAAACTTAACGAGAAATGATAGTATAATAATAATTCTTTCAGGTAAGTAACTTATGATAAATACAAAATACAAATAATTCATGGTAATAAGTAAATAATAATAATTCATCTAATTAATCCAATGACAATAATAATATGAAATAATAATAAAATAATACTTCATTGTAATACAAAAAAAAAATATAATAATTCATATTAGTTGTTGCTGGTACGTTTAAAACAAGCCCGCGACTTTAATCGTTACACTACCCCCTCCTTCTGAAGATGATTACGAGTTTAGCCATAATATCCGCACCACTCCGGTCCGATAGATGATGATTCGGTATCGCTGTCCATCCACCATTGTCATTAGGCGTGTACGCGTTAGGATAGGGGCCCCGGCTAGCCTTTCTTTGATTTCGGCTCGGATACATTCTGGGGCTCGGTGTAGTGGAATCTCGATTGGTTCATTGGGCAATGGCGGTGTATTTTGCTCTACAGGACGCGATCCGGTGCTAGGAGGTGGTCTAGCTTTGCTCGACAGGGGCTCATTTGGGCCCACACTCGATTTTAAAGGAGATACGGTTGGGGTGGTAACTGATGATGCTGATGATGATGAACTGGATGATCGGGAGCTAGGTGATGGTGCGGTAGACGATGATGAGCTAGATGAAAATGACGTTGATGATCATGCTGATGATGATGATGATGCTGAGCTGGATGACGAGGTTGGTGATGGACTGGATGATGCTGCAATTACTGATTTTGGTCTTTCTTCGAGCTCTTCGTCGTTCCATTCCACATTAGGCTGTGACCACTGGTTACTTTCATTTTCTTCACTGTCGCTGTTTATAGTAACCACAGGAGTCACTTTTACCGGAGGTGGTACAGAACAGCCCTCATGTGTCGGCTGGGCTTCCATTTGAAAATGCTGAGCTTTCATTCGCCGTGTATTTTTGGTGGCCGTGGGTGACGGTTGTTGATGGCAACGCGTATTTTTTGATTTGCGATAAGTTCGCCGTCCTGGACTAGTACTTGGCACGTCATCATCATTTAGGAAAATAGTGCGTCGTCCTTTGGCTTGATCGCGTTCCCAATTGCGGCGGAATCTCTTTCTGGAGGCCTCGAATTTTTCCCGTTCCTTACTCATCACGCGTATTTTGTTGGCTTCAGTGTTGGGTAGTCTAGCAAGATCCAAAGAAAATAGTCTATTAGTTTGGGTTGCTACAAAAGGTTTCAATTCACTAAGGTGAGCAGTGCGCACTTCACTACGATCTACTCTACTCTACTGCTATGACGGGGGAAACGAATCCCGTAACGACATAAGGTCCCCCGAATTTAGGTGCCAGTTTAGCGGCAAAATTATCGATAGCCTTTGACAACGGGTGTTGTCGCACCAAAACGTGGTCTCCAACCGTGGGCTTCCACTGGCGGCGTCGCAAGTTGTAATGATGTTTTTGCTTTTGTGATGCCTTTTGTAGATTTCGTCGAACGATACGGAACACTTCTTGTAATTGGTCTGCTCGCTCTTCAGGGCTTACGCTACGAGTTCCGGTACCGCTAGTAACTTGGTCATATAAAGCCTTTGGTAAACGTGGTTCTCTCCCCTGGGTTATATACGCTGGGCTATAGCGCGTTGATTCGGACGTGCTGGTATTTATGGCCAACATGATTTCCGGCAATAGTTCATCCCATTTGGTATGCTTTTGTCTAGTGAACTGGGCCATCATAGTTTTGATCGTACGATTGGCTCTTTCTGTTGGGTTTTCTTGCGGCGTGTATGGAGCTGTGAATTGTTGATTCACATCCAGTTCCTTTAAATATGTTCGTAGTATTCGTGACGTAAATTGGGCACCATTATCGGTAAGAAACGTTTTGGGAACACCATATCGCGATAGAATTCTCTCTCTGAATGCCTTCACTACCCCCTCGGCAGTGGCCTTGCGCATTGGAATCAGTTCGCACCATTTTGAAAAAGGATCGAAGAATACTAGGAGCACTGTGTTGCCATGTGTGGTTCTAGGTAAGGGACCTATGAAATCTGCGCAAATTAATGACCATGGTTCTTGTGGCTGGCGTGTAAGCATTTCTGCTGCTGTCTTTTGTTGTGAGACTTTATATTGCTGGCAGATCTCACAACTTCGGACATATTGGTGAATGTCTCGTGCCATGCCCGGCCAGTAATAGCGACTAGCGACTTTTCTTAAAGTCTTTTTTACTCCTAAATGGCCTCCGGCGGGTTGGTCATGCGTTTCTTGTAAGACCTGTTTTCTTAATAGTGTTGCTACGCATAGCTTCCATAGTGTGGGATCATCAGTACCTGATGCCTTGGACATGTAACGGTACAGCTGCTCATCGACAATCACGTAGTCGGGGTGTTCCTTCGGGTGGCGGCGTACTTCTTCCATTTTGTTTGCTAGCCATGAGCACGTAGATTTTGGCACTGCTTGTGCGACCTTAACCTCCCCGGTTGGTTGTCGGGATAGTGCATCGGCTACAACATTTTGCTTCCCTTTTCTGTAAATAACTGTGAACCTGTATTGTTGTAATTCCAGCGCCCATCTGGCTAGACGGCCGCTGGGATTTTCAATGGAGTTGAGCCACTTTAAAGCCAGATGATCAGTGATGACGTTGAACTCATAGCCTTCAATGTATTGGCGCATTTTCCGGATGCCCCAGATGATGGCCAGACATTCCTTTTCCGTAGTTGAATAATTCTTCTCAGCGTTGTTAAGGTGTCGGCTGGCATACGCGATGACGTGTTCTCCGTCATCAAATTCTTGTGTTAGCACGGCTCCTAGGCCGTAATCGCTCCCATCGGTTTGTAAGGTAAAGTTTCGGGTGAAGTCTGGACATGCCAAAACCGGGGCGGTCGTCAATTTTTGCTTTAGCGTGTCAAAGGCTTTTTGTTGCTCCGGGCCCCATTTCCAGCGTTTACCTTTCTTCAACAACTGCGTAAGTGGCTGGGTTATTTCGGCAAAATGCGGGACGAACCGTCTATACCAGGAAGTAACTCCAAGGAACCGTCGCACTTCCTTAATGTTTTGTGGTGGGAGCATCTTTGTAACCGCTGCTATTTTGTCTGGATCCGTTTGAATTCCTTCTGGGGTAACCACATGTCCTAAGTATTTGGTTTTTGACTTAAAGAGTTCACATTTGTCTATATTAAGTCGCAGCTTGGCGGCGCGTAATCGACGGAATACTTCTCGCAAGTTTTTGGCATGCTCTTCGAAAGTGGTGCCAATGACAATAATATCATCTAAGTAGGCAAATGCGTGTGGCTCCATGTCTCGACCTATGATGCTATCTAAAGCTCGTTGAAATGTAGCCGGGGCGGAGTGTAGTCCGAACGGCATTACTCGCCACTGATATAATCCTCGTCCATTAACTGCGAAAGCGGTGAATTTTTTACTATCAGGATCCATAGGAATTTGCCAGTACCCATCCTTGAGATCGAGACTGCTTATGAATTTCGCGTTGCGCAGTCTGTCTAGAATGGTATCTATTCTTGGTAGTGGATAGGCGTCTGGCATGGACCGGGCATTTAGTTGCCGGAAATCCATGCACGTTCTCCACGTCCCATTTTCCTTTTTTACTAAGGTGATGGGAAAACAAAATGGGCTATGTGAAGGTTCAATACATCCCTTGGCAATGAGTTTATTTACTTCTTCATCAATAATGGCTTGCATGGCGGGATTTCTTGGGGAATAGCGTATCTTGATGGGTCGTTCGTCCTTCATTATGATTCGGTGGGTTGCGGCTGAAGACAACCCGGTTACTTCTTGAAACTTGGGTAGTTCCTGATCCAAAAATTGATTTATTCGCCGTTGTAAAGTCTCCTCGCTACTTCCTTCATTAATACAGGCGGATCTATAAATGATGGGGCTTACCTGATCTAGCGGCTGCTTCGAGTCTTGGTTAGAGTGTGTAGATAGCCCGGCACAGGTGATTGTGGTGTTGAACGCTTTCAGGAAATCTAGTCCCAGTATGAGGGGTTCGGTGGCGGCGTCCATCATTAAAAATTCATGCCTTGCGGTTCTATCCCCCAGGGAAACTTCGCAGTGGACGGCGTGCGAAATAACTTTTTTAGAGCCATCGGCTAAAAGTACCTCGAAGTCCACCTGTACGTATGGCGGTCGCGTTTTTAGTTTTTTTATTAAGGCGCCCTGAATGAAACTTCGCGTGGCGCCGGTGTCGATGATAGCGGTGATTGCTTGGTTTTCAAGGCGGATAAATGCTTTTATCTTTTCATCCTCCCAGATGAGGTGTGTTTGATTTTTAGGGTGCTTCATGATCCGCTTTTGACCTGTCTTTCGTTCTTGAAAACTCGTTGGGCATGCGGCTAAGCTGTTAACCATGCGGTGGTGTTCTCCTCGTGCTGGTGGAGTCCCACGGGGAATACTCTCTAAATCGGTGGCAAGGCTGATGAGCTCCTCCAGGGTAGTAAAATCCTTACGCCGGATATACCATAGATAGTCTGCATTGGCATTGCGATAAATTCGGCCTAGTTTTTCGTCCGGACTCAAATGTGCATGACGCATCAAATCCTGCAGTGCTAGGACATAATCTCTAAAAGCTTCTCGTGGTCGTTGTGTCCTTTTACGAATTTCGTCATCCAACTTTTCGAAATATCGTGGCGGCAAGAAAAATGCATAAAAATCGACTCTAAAACTAGACCATTCGTTCCACTGCTTGTTGTTGTTTCTCCACCAGATCAGCGCTTTCTCACGGAATAGTTCCGACAGGACGGGCAGGACACTATTTATCTCAATTTCATACATACTAGCGAGTTCTTCCACTCGCTCGATAAAACCGAGTGGGTCTCTCCCGCCGTCGTATTTTAGTCCCCATTTTCTGACGAGTTCAATCGTAGAGGTTCTAGTGTCTGTGCATGGTTCACTTCGGCGTAATGGTAGTGCTGAATTACTTGGAGTCTCTACCTTGAGAAGAGATTTACTGTCTTCTTCTGTTACAATAGTCGGTGTTTGTAGTTTGTTGCTGGGTGATACGGAACTCACGG